>VYZP01062098.1:0-16053 GCA_013400635.1 Hypocryptadius cinnamomeus | reverse complement strand
TTTTGCTAATTTGTTTAGTCCACGTAAGCTGGCAGTAATACCATCATTCATAGTTGCTGAATCGATTCTCATCTGTGCTTCAGCATAGGTAAGAGAAGCCTTGAAGAGGTTAAAAAAACCAAGACATCATGACACATGACTGAACACTAAAAAAAAATCATAGTTCCTTCTGTCTTGCAGAACGTGCAGCTTGCTGTCATAACTTGCTTCACAATAATACAAAGCTTTACATTCAATACCTAAATGCCTGTTATTCACAAAGAATAATGGACAAGGACAGATCTATGAAAGATATTAAGATACACAAGGCATTTACCGTAGGTTTGTTTTTTGTTTGGTTTTTTTTTTCCTGATCATCTGTGTTTTATACATTGGAAGTCTAATTTTTAGAAATGTATTGAACATCTTGAACATCCACAGAATCCACTGAATTTAACTGATTAGCTGGTACATATCAGCCATGTCCTATATGCATCATACTCCCAGTAACTGCACACATAAACCTTCTTCAGCCTTAGAAGCTGAGAAGAATACTGAAGAATCAAACATTTTCTTTATTTCTAGCATTTCAGCACCATTTTCTAATTCTAAAAAAATATAAATCATTGATCAGAAAAAAACTTTATTATCAAGTCTGTTGATCACTGTTTTTATAATACAGTGTACAGCTTTTTATTTCAGAATTATAGTAATATTTACATGACTTACCTTGGAATTAATAATACTCTTTGTAAATCTGGTTTTTAGAATTTCAGCCTTATGGTTCATTTCCCATATGCATGAAAATGCAAGCCTGTGCGAGAGAGAGAGAGAGAGAAAAAAATCTGTTAAAATCCCTACATAAACAACAGTAGCTTCTTGCCAGGATCAAAGTATGGATCATATACATATACCTGTCCACATTAGATCTCAGAGAGCACAAGTTGGAACTAAGTAGCTCTGGAACCATATCAATCCTCTGCAAAGTAAAGAAGAAAATAAGTTAGTATTTTAACTTCCTGATTTTTATAATGTAATAAAAGCTTGGAGATACTTTTTCTTTTGGCCAAAAAAACTCAGATTACTGAAAGAAAAGTAAGCCACTTTAAGAAAATTAATTACAAGATTCATTTTAGTTACCATCTTTTTAGTACCAGTGATTTCTGAAAAGAAATCATGGTCTGGAAGAAATAACCAGGACTAAATCTACAGTGTTAATGAATGCAAATCATAGGAACCTTCAGAGATTTAACAATCACAAGAAACATAAGAATCAATGGAAAAGGCAAAACCAGGCCACTTCTTCAATTTCAGATTGGAATTAAAACAGTATTCCAGTTTCAGAACCACATGCTAATATTTCTTCAAACCAGAGTTGAATGGGATATTGTCCAGATAGTGGCTTTTAAAAGATAAAACAGAAAATAATTGTCTTAAGACAAATTGTCAATTTTTTTTTCCTCCTTAGTTCAAAGAGAATGCCTCCACTCCCAAGAACTAAAAGAGGAAAGCAATAAAAATCCAACCACTTAATCATACAAGAAGCTGTAGAAAACAATTACTTTTTCACACAGATACACTGTTGTTCCTCTTTTTACTGACTCCTCATCCAAAGCATTTCCTGGGCGAATAAAATGACTGACATCTGCAATATGTACACCGACCTAAAAAACAAGCATCACGTTAAAGAGAAACAGTTTTCAGAGTGAAAGAAACTTTCCCACATTTTTACAAACCAATTTATCCCTTCCCAGTTCCTTTCAGCAGCTCCCATATTTCATAATAAGAATAGTTTAAACCTATCATACTGATATTAAAAAAGTGAACAGTTGCAGCAATTATTCAAAAAAAGGGCATTTGTACATTTAAGGGAAAGTTATATTCACGACCAATGCAGCTTTTCTCTGAGGGCCCAAATAACCTCTTTCATGTTCTTCAAGACTCACTGCAAATTTGTTTTTGCTTTTCTGTTTGCTGGACCTTCTAGTCTGGCACACCCTACTATTACAATTCCAAATTAATTTCTAAAGAAGACAATCTGACTGAATCACATATAAGGCAGTAGAGAGTTGCTGTTAAGCCTGTAGCTTTTTACTGCCTTTTTTAAAATAAAATAGTAACTCCACAGACACTACAGCAGTAGCTTAGCTTTTTCTTTTTTCATAGTTCCTTATCCTAGCTGTAAATATCCTTGTTTATAATACTTAGCTAAAGCAGTAAACAAATTTTTTATTAAATTCTCATGCCAAATGAGGATAAAGCAGGGTGAATTCAGAAGACACTTTTGACACTGATCTGATGCAAATCAACTCCCTTTTTTTATTACCATCCTGCAGCTGTGCAAACACCATTAATTTATTTATAACAGATCTGGAGGTTTGCATGTGTCATTTGCCACCACTGCAGTGTTTGTAAAATGAAGGAAGAAATAAGTAAATAAACTACTAGATTGATACAATACCTCTAGATTTCCATTTCCTATTTCTCTACAATGTAATGCATCATCAATATCTGTACAACCAGGAGGATCAACACTACAAACAGTCAGATGCCTTAAGTCCTCCCTGTGTTTCATATCCTGAAATTTAAAAGAAACAAAAAGTTGTTTTCAAGAACACCTTCCTTTTGAAAGTAAAAATGATCATTTGAGAAAGGCACATTATGTAAGATTTTCCCAGCAACCAAGTATTTTCAGAATGTTTATTTTGTTTTGGGCAGTTTGTTTTATGACAAGATCAAAACAGATATGCAGAAACTACAATGACAGAAAAAACAACACAGAAGATTAAGTACTATTTTTTTTTGTTTGTTTTACAGAAATGAGGAAGAGAATCAGAACACAACCACAGTTTCATCACAATCTCAGAATTAGCAAGATGAGGAATTGATATTTTTTGAAGTGAAATTTTGACTGATGTCCAGCTGAATGACTTGTCTCAGATATGACTGCTCTGAAGTCTAGCTTTCTAAGGCTTAGACGTCTAGATAATTGAAAGCAACTGCACACTTTGGAAGTATCTATCTTTGCAAAATAGCTATCTCTCTCCTTTGCAAAAAAAACTTCTTTTATCTTTATATTCTTCAACAAAACCTGTAGTATCATCTTGATCTTAAAATATTTATCCCCAACAAATGGAGTTTTAGCCAAAATGCAAAAACTTGAAGAGGTCTTGTTTCCATAGGAAATCCAGCTGAAAATTCCCACTAAGACAGAACAATCCTGGACATTTCTTGTCTATTTCTGGTGCGTTGAGATACTCAAGAATGTCAGAGTTTGCACTGAAGGGGAAGACACAGTAATTACTACAATAATTTACAAATGATTACCTCTTCTGTAATGCTCCATGGCATTTTTGGTAGGAAACTAAGGACAGCCTGGGAAAAAGCCTGGTGAGGTACATCATGTTCAAGCAGAAGAACTTCTGTCTCTGTCTCTTTATCTCCAGCGCTTCCCAAATTCTTTACAAAATGACCCTGAGGAATAATACAGGTACATACACACACACACATGTATCAAGCAATACCATTTATCCAAAAGTATTTAAGAACATTAACCCTTAGGTTATTGTTATATTAAACTACACAGTAGAAGCAATCTTTTTTAATTTGGTTAACTTTCTCATCTTTAAGAGAAATTTAATTTTAAACATTTGGTGTAGTAAGTCTGAACTGAGTCCATCCAGACTCTTTTCTTAGAATGGGTCTGAATTCTCCACAATTAAGACTCCAAAATTTATAAACGTGAAATTATTTTTGCAGGAAGGAAAAACCACTGCTGCAAAAGCACCAGAACTAATACACTCTCATTTCTCTATGGGTTTGCCTTTTGCCACACATCTCACACCCTAATACCACATCAACTCTGCCTTCTTCCTCACTTCTCTGCAGTAACACTGTCTTTGTCTTAATGCTTCTTCCATATATCCCATGTTCCCTTCATTTCCCTAAACTAGTGGGAGACACTTGTGCTCTGCTTCAGTACAAGCTGTGCATTCCCACAGGAGCCACTGGAAGACTTGTCAAAACCTGGCTAGTGTTCAATACAAATGGAAGGCAGTGTCCTCAGTTTCGCACACAGCCTCCGTTATTTATGCTGAACTTTTAAGTACTTTTACCCTACAGGCAATTTGATTGCATTGGGTGCATTTGTCAAATATCTGCTAGAGCAGTGATTGGTATGTGTCAGTGAGCAAAATCAGAGTGAAAGATTCCCACTTCTAGGAATCCAGACTAAAATCCCTGGTTAATCTATACAAAGCAACTTAAGTAGCACGTATATGTTCACTGCAGAACTGGATGAGTAAGCTTTTTAAGTATGATAACCCCATAGCCAGTTGTAACTGCAAATTAAATCATTTAGGGACTTCCTTAATCTGCACCATCAAATGGCACTCAAAATTTAAACCTCATCTCAGCACTGTTTGCGGTTACTCAGTGTTGCAGATAAATATTTTATCTAAGAAACACAAAAAAATCAGGTAGTTAAAAAGTTCAGAAGATAATGCCTAAACTTACATTAGGATACCTGGAATTTCTGGGCCAACCGTCAATAGCAACAATTATTCTTTGCCCTTCCAATGTATCTGCTTGTCTGGTTTCTATTCGAATGCGAGGAATTCTGCGATCAGCTGGTGTAAATAAATGGCGCCTTGCCTATGAACAATCAGAAAAAGGAACAATAATTTCCAAATAAAGAAGAAAAACCAACCCTGCACTTGGAGTAAGTGGATTATTTCCTCACCTCTTTGATCTGTGACTTGGAAAGCATCCCACAGTACGGCCGCCAGTTTCGTTTTATAATGCCCACTACTCTTCCCGTAGGCCTCAGCATGTCCTTGTTAATGGAAGTCTTCAGCTGGTATAACACAGGTTAAAAATACAAAACTGTCTGAACTCGTGTTCGACTACAGTAGGTAACTTAAAACTTAGTAGCAACATTTTGTAATTCATTATAAGGACATAAATTCTATTATGACTTTGTAAATAGAACCTCCTGTACCTCCCTGTGCTTTGCATGACTTTTAATATTTTCAGTATGTGACACTACTGAAATCACATCAGTACGTGATGTGACTTAGCAGAGACAGTGGGAGAAGACAGTGTTCTGCAGACTTTTTCTGCTGTTCTTCATTTTTCTGAAAGGATGTCCATTAAGCAAACCCAAACAAATATTTTCCATGTTATTTTACAATCTATCATTTTAACTTTTTGGAGTCCTTTTACACTACCTGAAAATTCTCCAGTAATTCTCCACACAATTTTTAAAAAACACTCCCATGAAATTCAGTGGAAAGATAGTAAGTGGATTTTTAAAGAAATTATCTTCTGGTACAGGGCATACATACATGTACAGGCATGCACATTATGTGGAACTACTTCAAGACCCAAAAATATTTTACAACAGGTTTCAAATGTACGTACTACCTATAAAAGCACGACACAGCACGATACAAAACCTACTCTAGCAAAGTCTAACCTGCATATCAGTAAATACAGATTTACATTATTACATGACTACCACTCAGTAACCTTTGGATTCAATACGCCTAATAAAGTAATGTGGGAATTCCCAGCAGAGACTAATTGAAAATGATCCATTTTATCCACCATCATGTATTTAACACAATTGTACAACTCTAATTAAGTTTTATGATTTCTCTATTCAAATTTTATAAAGAGGATATATAAATGTAAAGCCTAATACTGTCAGGGTATGACACATTTCATCTCTTCCATAACACCACAGTTAAGAAAAATTATTTCTTTCTTACAATGTTTTCTTTCTCCTCTTCATTTTCAATGTTCTCTTCATTCTGGCCGTCATCTTGCAAGACCACTGAGGATGGTGCCACCCATTCATTTTTTGCCAACAGCTCCACAGCTACAACATCTTCGTGAATTGCTCGGTTTAAATGTTTCAGGCCCTGCACAATTATCTGGAATTTTTTTAGAAAACAAAATGGATGATGAAAACAGAAGGTCCAAATCTAGAGCAGTGTAACAGAAGAATAAACATGTATGACAGGCTTTACATTCCAAAGAACATTTTAAAGTATGGTTGTGATGCACTTTTTTCCTCTTCCAAGGTTTCTTACAGTACAGATGATCTTATTTCAAGATTCCAATTGCTTCTATAAAAACATGTTTTCCCCTTGGTTTTGGGTTTTTTTTATTTTTTTATTAAGTCAGACAATCCTATTTTTTGCAGGATAGGGGATTCCACATACTACTGAGAAAGAAGAATAAAAGAGACACAAGAGAAGTACCTCCAGCTGCCACAAATAGGGAGGGAGGAGACAACTGCCACTGCTTGGAAACAGTGTCTGTACAACTGCACCAACTGAGAATCCAGTGGGCAGACAGATGGGCTAACTGCTGGGTGGGCAACAGCCCATCTACCCCTCACCAGGCAGGAAAACAGCAGGGGGAAACAAAGCAGGAGAACCCCACAAGGGCTCATGACTGTTTTTTTCCCTGAAAATCCTGCTATACACTTGTTCCTTTGTCTTTCACCATATATTTCAAACTGATTTTAGAAACTGTTAAGAGGTCAATTGAAAAACTACTCACAACCAAGATTCATCTTTATTTTACCAATTACTTTATCAAACTGTAATTTTAAATACATTATTCTTTTTTCCAAAAAGAGCACAGTCAGCATTTCAGCAGTCTATAGCCATATGAATAAAAAATGAAAACATCAGCACAAACATTAGAAAAAAAACCAGAAGGGTAAAAAATTACTAATATGCTCCATTTTAACATATGCCACCATGAAATAATTAAATTTTAAGTCATTACTAAAGCTAGTTAAAGTTTACTGCGCGGAGATAAAATTAAAAGTCACCTCTTTGTTTTCTTCAGCATCTCCATGAACCCAAACAGTAGCTTCAAGATAATTCTCTCTGTTTGCCCTGTAAGTTCCTTGGAGGTAAACACCAGATTTTATTCCTTGCTGCAATTTGCTAAGAGGAATATGTTCTGGGAATATTATTTTTCCACCTTCTATTTCTTTCTTTAGGAAAAAAGAAAAAGAGGAGAGAATATTTTCAGTATTTTATATTTACATTAACTTCAATACCGAGCTCTGGAACACAACACACTCAAGCTAACAAACTCCCTAATTGTAACTGTGTGTAGGTATGAATACGCACAACAATAAAAAACTATTATTAACCATTACTTTTTCTAATGAAGCATCAAAAGCATAAAAATGTGGCAATTCTAGGAACTTTTCCTTTTGTTTTCCTGCAGCTACTTAAAATCATACTGCACAATTTTATGTTGCTTTGGATATAGTGACTAAACAGATCATTAATTAACGAAGACAATATTAGCATAGTAAAGAGTATGGCACATAGTGTATGTACTGTAAGCTATAGGAAACATCATGAAGATACATTACTGTAACCAAAGTTTGGAGCACTCAATTGCTTACACCTGAATGATCTACAGTTAACTGCTGAGAATACCTGAGCCCTCTTTCGTTCCACTCTTGCATAGAGCTCTATTCTGTTAAAACTAATTCTGATGAAATTAACTTTCGTATTTTTGTGGTGAGTGTTCAGCTGTATCAGTTGTATGTGAACTATGAATCTTGACTCTGATAAACACAAAGCACAAGAAAGTAGAAGAGGATATAGCTCATATTTGAGCTGCAGCCTGCATTTATGTCAACTTAACTAATAACCAAATGAAAATGCTTTTGATCAATAACTTAACATAGATTTTCCAGCAGACACAAAACAAAGATCTAAATGGTTTGCAATATATTTTGTTTTCATTTTGTTGTTTCTGTTATTATTCTCATCTTCACAATAGTTATCTAAAGCAACTGGCTTTTTACAGATAACAAATACATACTAACAGGCATATAAGCAGAACTGAAAATGGCTGCAACATTTTCTTTTTATTTTTCAGTTGTCAAAAAGTTAAATTGCCAAATTGGGAATAAAGTCCAAACTCCTTGTATTCCAAACTGATGCCAGTACCCTGACATACAGTATGCAATATTATACTGCAAGCCATTTGTGATCAATTTATTTTATAAAAAGAAAATAAAAACATACCCCTTCATCAGAAACACAAGCAAGGCGATCTACAAGCTCAGGATTAGCTGTCAAGCTTTTTATATACTCCTCACCTAAAAAAGCACACACATAAATATTTATGCAAGAGATGCATGGGATTTAGGTATTGAGTGACTGCTCAGTTTATTTGAGCAATAAATTAAACATACATACTTGTTCACTTACATGTATAAGCAGTTATTCCTTCCTCCAGAGCTTTCTCTTTATTAATTCTGTCATTTGTTAAAAAGATAACTTGAATCTTTTCCTCATCCTCTATTTTCTTCAAGTGTTCATTGTACCATTTCACTGCAACCCGAATGGCTCTGTCATTGCGGTCATTAGAAGTTTCTCCCCGCTTCTGCTCTATGTATGTTTCTCTAAATAAATTTTAAAAACAAAGGGGGGTGTTTGACAAACCAAAACAAATCCCAGCATCTATCTATACTTAAAATTTTCAGACAAACAAGATCAAGACTGTTAGGCCAAAAGTATCATTATTGTACCTATTGTTACAACGTGTGTAACACTCATTAGGCCACTGAAGGGCCCGGAGACATGGCTAAAGGAAAACAGGAAGGAAGTGTTAATTTCTAACACAACTTTCTCACAGACAATTGAAGAGGTTTGCATTCAAGCTGTTAGAACTATGGATTCAAGATTCCTTTAACTATGATACAGCAGTATTGGAAACTAGTTGTGAGCACAAATAAAAGCAAATTAATTGCATCTCCATTTCTTGGAGCCTTCTGTCACTAACTTAATGGATTTTTGAATTCTGCTAAAGACTAAGCTAACGATATTGGTAAAGTATTGGAATACATTTAAAAGGGATACTAAAATGGAAAATCAGTACCCTGTTGCTCAAGATAACAATGCTGTCTGTAAAGCTTATTCAATATTCTAACCCCCTTTACATAATATATATGGATTTATAACAACTATGAACAGAAAAGCTCCTGGAACACCAATTACTTCCGAACAGGATTCCTTAGAAATATACAATTTTACGACACCAGTGTAATTTTTCTTCCAGTCCACATGTTCCAGTCTTGTTTTCCACTTTCTTTTACTGGCTATCAGCGTAAGTTTGTTATACTCCATTGCACCTCTTACCTGTGATGCTCATTGGTGAAAGAATAGAAATGTTTTTCTGGGTTTTGAATCACGTCCCTAATTCGCTTGTACACTGGTGCACTCCGATTCCTGACTTCTTGTAGGACTGTCTGCAGCACAATGACATTCTTAATAGCAGGATCTTCAAGGATATCAATCTGAGGAACAAAATGGAAATTAATCAAAATTGTTGTTTAATTCTATCCAATAACAGGACTTGAAATATTTCCTTGGCTAATACATGAAAAGCTAACATGAATAATGAGTGGCTCTCCTTCTGCCTTTTTCCCCTCACCACTGGGAAACTGAACAGTGTATGAAGTTGCTTTCTTCTCCTTCTGGGAAAAAAAGTCAAATAGGATTTTCCAGCCTCTTTGTGATCTGAAGTGAAGATAAGGACTTATTCTGACTTCCAACAAATTCGCCCCCAGCGTGTGCAGAATTCCAGGCAAATATAAGGCCAAATACACTACAAATTTTGCTGACATAAAATGGGTTCCTATAAAATTTACCCTTAGTAAACAAAATGCAACTATGCAGTCTGACGGAAATCTGATGTAATTTACAGGCTGCCTGCCTCTGTGAGGACTGCAAGCCACAAAATGGTACCCAACTACTCTTACACAGCTGGCGTGCCTATACATGTGTACATTTGAGTTCTTCAGAAACAATCCCACTGTTCAACTGAAATTTTAATTTCCATGGAGTCAAATCAATGGGCATTCTGCGAGCTGCTCTTCGCTTTTGAAAGACATTTTTCTTTTTTAAGGAATTTTGTTAAAATTTTCAGCACTTTTCTTTGCCAACTCCTGACATCCAGAGAGACAAATAAATATACACTAGAAATCCATGTAATCTGTTTGGGAAAAAGATGGGTGCTTCACTTCCTAACCTCATGGCAAGAAACTGTGCAAACCCACCTGGAAAATGAGACAGCCGAAAGGCTCTAGAGGGCACAGCTAAAAGAATAAAAAGCAATACCAGACCAGGCTCCTGTAAACCTGATGTTTACATGACCTGAAAGATTTAGAGCCATATTCATAGGGGAAGAAATCCAGCATTATTATATGCAAAAACTGAAGCAACAGGCCAAGTCTTACTGTGGCAAAACTGTTTCAGTTTCTAGGCAAAACCTTTCCCTACCCTTACCAAGGCTTCCTAATCCCCACTTCTCCAGTTCACCTCAGCAAACCCTGGTACATTCTCAGAGCATTCAAAATGCATACACACATACAAATTTTACCAACAAGACACCAACAAGTCCACTTCTGAGAGGCTGAAAACATCCCTTGACCTGCTGTTCTGGGATGAAATTCCTTACAATTTTTGGGATCTCTGCTAAAACACACAAGTGTTGTTCCCCTTTTGAGAGTACTCCACGTTAGAATTCATTAATTAGTTACAGTCTCCGATGTGTGCACAGGGCTGTTCTACTTTCTATACAGGTACTCAAAATCAATGAAAGGAGAAAGTTGAACATCAAGCTTGGGAATTCCTCCCAGCCTCAAAGTCTACTGTCTGCCCTGCTCAGGCTCAATCCTCTGCATAGGTATGGATGGGCTGCAGAGTGAAGTTGCTCCCGTGTTTCCAGAGTTGTACATGGGATGATTTCGCACCTTCTAGTCATTAGATGAAATCAATACCACAGTATAAAGAACCTAAACCAACATCCTGCAAAGCAGAAGAGGCATTTAGAAAAATTCAGCGATCACAGAAGATCCCAAAATTCAGTGATGACATGAAGATCTCAATTACTACTTCAGAGTCCACCAACTTTCTCTGCTTGAATTTTCATACCCATACCAGACCAGAACGAACGAACTAACTAACTAAATACTGTTCTTTATTCCTACGATTCAAAAGAAACCACAAAAACCAAACCCAACAAAACAACAAGAACAAAAAAGAAAACCACAAAACAAACAAAAGCACATGCACACACACTTCTTAAAACTGGAACACAGTCTAAGACCAGACCAGGTCCGCTGATGCTGCAGCCTTCTCCTCAGGAGCTGGGAGGGAAAGACAAGACTAGACCAGGCAGAAAGAAAGACCCAGGCAGGGACCAAGCAGCCACAGGAAACGCGGGAGGAGCCAGGCCTGCAGAGCGCTGCCAAACGCGCCTCTCCAGTGCGACGCCGGAACCCGCACGGGAACTTACACCCACAGGGATTTAACAAGGCCGCCGCAGGGAAGGCTGGAGCCTCCGCATGGAGCCCGGTCGGGCCCAGAGGAAGGCAGCGGCGGGCCCTCCCCAGCGCTGAGGCGGCCACACCATCCGTCCCTCCCTCCCGGAGGCGCTCACCTGGTGCAGGAGCAGGTTGGTGTCGGGCAGCAGGTAGTGCGGCCCGGGGCAGAGGCTGCTGGCGGGGCCGCTGGGCCGCGCCTCCAGCCCGGGCGCGCTCCCGTTGCCGGTGCCGGGCGCGGGCGCGGCNGCGTGGCGCGCGGCCCCGCCCCCGCCGCGCTGAGGGGAGGCGGAAGCGCGCGCGCGCGTGTAGTGCCGCCGCTGCCCGGGGTGTGTGGGGCAGACCCCGGGACTGGCCCAGCCCGGGCTGCTGCTCCCCAACCCCCGGCGCTGCCGAGTTACCGCTTGGGCAGCTGCCCAGTGCCTTCCGCAGCTCCGGGCATCCTGCGGGACGAACAGTATATCCTCCTCTCGAGTTCCCCCCGGCTGCCGTGGGGAAGGAAGGCGGTGGTGGCGGCCCCGGGAGGGCAGCCCGGCTGTCGCTGGCCCGGGCTCCGAGCGCGGCATCTCCTCTCCCTGCTGGGCTCTGAGCAGCGCCGTCTGTAAGTAGCAGCCGTGGTCTGTGCCAGGTGGTTGTAAAAGTCCGTGTGGCTGCTGGGTCAAGCAGCCTGGCAAGAACAGTGCAGCTGCTGCTGAGGAGGCAAAGGCCAGCGAGGTTTGAAAGGAGCTTGTAGCTAGGTCGGGCCCGGGCTCTCCTCCCAGGCACCCAGCCGTAGGATAAGAGGACAAAGCCTCAAGATGCACCAGGGGAGTGTAAGGTTGGACGTGAGGTGGGTTTTCTAAACAGGGTGATTAGGCATTGGAATGCACTGCCAAGGGAGGTGGTGGAGTCACCATTGCTGGAAGTGCTTAAGGAAAGACTGAACATGGCACTGAGCGCCATGGTGGAGTTGACGAGAGGATATTCAGTCGTAGGTTGGAAACGATGATCTTGGAGGTCGTTTCCAACCTATGTGATTCTCTGATCAAGGTATTCCTTTATCGTTTTCTCCAGTAAATCATGTTATGCCTCTCATAGGGCACTGTATACACCTCGTGGGCCTCGGGAGTTTTCAGTGCATGTGCTTTTGACAACGTGCATATCTTTATTTAATTATAGCATCATATATCTAGTAAGCTAGATTCACACTGGTGTTCACACTGGTATTTAGGTTATTGGAGTCAAAATGCTTGATAATGATTGTTCATTAAGAGGATCCTCAGGCAGCAGCCCTCCAGAGCTTCTAAAAGTGGTTTTCTTGGTTGGAAAAAAAAAAAAGTTCATGTGATACTGAGAAGCATTGCTTGCTTAGTGGTCTAATGTGGTGGTTAGTTTTTCGTAATGACATTTGATTTCATTGTTTTAATTCTTGCAGTTGATTCTTCAAGAGGCTCATCTCAAAGTATAGCTTAAAAAAGCTTTGCAAACAGTGGAAGAAAATGTCACATAAAAGCTCTAAGGTAATCAAGAAAGTAAACGTTTCTAGCTCCTTGGAATCTGAGGATATCAGCTTGGAAACCACAGTACCAACCGATGATGTTTCTTCTTCTGAAGAGAGAGAAGGTACTGTAAAAATCACTAAGCAGCTGATTGAACGGAAGGAGTTGCTCCATAATCTTCAGCTACTTAAAATAGAATTATCGCAAAAAAACTTGATGATTGACAACTTGAAAGTTGAATATTTGACCAAGGTAAGTAGTGTTTCTCCTTTCATTACATAATCTTTTCTTGATTTTGGTGCTTTTCGAGTATGATAGAAACTTCTGTTCTGAAAGGCATTTATTTGAATTATATGATGGAGATCTGCTTAGCTGGTTTGGTTGATTTTCTTGATGTGTTTTGTGTTCTTTCGTGAGAAGAAGGGGAAACAAAGATATAGAAAGCTTCACTGACTCCAAGTTATTTTACTTATAAATAAGTAAGGGAGGATCTAATTAGTTTTACCTTCCCTAAACACAAAGGAAAAACACCTGTTTTCTTTCAGAAATGACAAATACTGTTGTCACTCATGTTAGTAGCATAGCAGCGCTTTGAACCTGAACTTGTGGAGTACTAGAAAAGGTGATCTGAATGCTCTTCAGTGCTTTGTTAATGAGGATAGGGACAGAATATACCAACATGCTAACAGTAGATTTTGTTGTGTACAGCTTGCACGAAGATGCATGAAATTAAGAAAGGTGTAAAAACATTGCCACATTTGTGTGCAGTTCATTTTTACATCATACTGTATGCTAACTGGTTTTTATTGGCTTTCTGCTCTGAGTTTAAGCCTAACTTGAAATTAGTTGAACAAATAGGTGTTTGGCTGAAAAAGATCCGTTTAAGAACTAAGCCCTTTTTTTTTATTTTTAGCTCATTGAGACAATGTCCATATCATATTCTGAAGCTCTGGTGTATTTTGAGGTCTTGTTAGACAACCATTATTGCACTCCCCACAGCATTGGGATCTTCATAGTTTTATTTCAACTTGTTCTTTTTGTAAAATACTTTTTAAAAATTAATATGGTAACTTATTTGTTTTATACTCTCTCACATTCTTTATATTTAGATTGAGGAGCTAGAGGAGAAGCTTAATGATGCAATCCATCAAAAGCAGCTGTTGTCTTTACGACTGGATAGTCAGTTGGCATTACAGCAAGAAGATGCCAGGTATGGTGGAAGTAAAATTAAGAACTTCATCTTTAACAAATTTGTGAATTAACTTGAGTTTGTGTAAATAAGTTAGAAACAGATAATTATTAGTTGCAGGAATAGGATTTCTTTTGCAGATGATATCAGTGTTTTAATTCTAAAAATTGAATTTACATATTTTATTTGCATATAAGTAAATTAGAATTCAATTCTCACTAGCTGAAGTTTGTGGGCTTGGTTTTATTTTACCTAAATTCAAAATTTAGTAGTAAGAGGTAGTAAAAGTGTTCTTAAAACCAATAAAGAGCAAAAGGACTAGGCAGAGATGACAGAATTTCCAACAATTGAAACAGAATTTTTAATAAATGCAGTGTAGAAAACTTGGGAAAGGTGAGTGCATAATGTTTTGCATTTTCCATTAGTACTTCCTATTTGTCAGAAATGCTTGATGATGTAGAAACTCACTTTCCATGTTGTTTTTATGAAATATTTGGAGTCAACCTGAAAAATAGACTGGCTAGCAGGCTTCTCCAAACCACTTTGTCAGTTAAGTGTGAAGTGTGAGTTTCCACACCTGCGAAGGAAGAGCATTACTTGCATAGTCTCATGTTAAAGCAGAGCTTACTGGGTGTGACTACTTCCAAGTCCTGTTCTGTAGTGAGGCTAGAACAGACTTAGAGATGTGGAGCCAGACCTGAGATTAGTTCCAGCAGTCTTTCAACTGGGAGCAGCTTATGGTTAGAAAAATGTTTGTCACTCTGTATGCTTAGATGCATTCCAGAGTGGAATATTTTTGTGCTGGCCATACTTGAGTTATCAAAGGAGTGCTCAGTAAAAAGGTACTGATGTGCAAACTGTTATTAATAGGTGTAAAAAAGTTAAACTACTTTTCCCCATCTTTTCATTAGTTTTCTCGTCAGTCTTTTACTTGACTTTTCATCCTCGTGTGATAGAATTGTACACACCATGGAGTGTGTCCTTTTGTGACTGCTTTGATGACCTTAATGATCCTGTTACCTGTACCCTGCCAGTGAGGTAGATGTTGCCTTGTAGTACTAGTTAGCTGTTTTTTTATTCCTTGTTAAGTAATGCAGAAATGACCATGTTTTAAAGAGTGATTTGTATATGTTTTCAAGAGCTGTAAGAAAAAAGTAGGTTAGTTGTCTTTGATTTAAAGAAAATAAACACTTCTAAATGTCATGAACTGATGTGCAGTTTCTCTTGCTGTATAAAACCTTATCACTGATGATAATAGTTGTGTAGTGTTTTAAGGCTGGAAGTAAGGCTGCTTATTCTGTTGTAGTAGTGGTTGGTTTGTTGCTGTTTGTTTTTTTTTAATAAAGGACTCCAACTTTCTTTATTACAGTGGTTAGAAAATTAAGGATTGGTATGACTGTGTCTGTCCTGAAACTTGGTGAGACCCAAGTTCAAGTGATTTACCAGCTCCTTGGGGTTTGTGTGGAAATAGATTCTACTTTTTCATGTTTTTAACCTTTTCATTGGTACGTTAAGTTTAGTTTGTAAATTCAAGTCACCACATGTGGAGATTGTCTATCCTCAGATTCAGCTTTGTGTTGTCAATGACTATAAAGTTCCTGTCTTTTTATATATACTGTATCTGATATGGCTGTTTAACCATGGTGGCATACATTCTGGCACTAATTACCTAATCTTTGTAAATTTTTCCCTCTGCAAAATGAGCAGAACTCCCTTCTTTGCCAGGGTATTGTGAAGATTTGTCACTTGTGTTACTCATTACCTGATGTGTTCTGTTTTCAAATCCATCTTGAAGGAAACATCAGGCTCTAATGAAGCAAGAAATGGAAACTATTTTATTGAGACAGAAGCAGCTGGAGGAAACAAATTATCAGTTGAGAGAGAGGGCAGGAGATATCCGTCGTAGCTTGAGAGACTTGGAATTAACAGATGAATGCTATGAGAAGCTGAAGTCTCTTCCTGAAGATCAGCTTTCTATCCCTGAATATGTTTCAGTAAGTATTGGGTTTTGTACTGTATATAATAATATATAATAA
>VYZP01062097.1:0-10601 GCA_013400635.1 Hypocryptadius cinnamomeus | reverse complement strand
ATGGGCAGGGACACTTTCCATGAGACCAAGTCCCACCCCACCTGCTCAGATCCCCACAAATTAAAAACACCCTTGTCTTCAAAACGCATTTTCAGGGCCTTTTGGGGCTGATGGCTCCTCACCTCAACAGACTCCCTTAATTTTGGGGCTGCCTGACTTTTTGGGGGGATCTGAAGCAGGGTGTGAGTTCGGGGTGATGCTGAGCTGTGCTGGCACCTTCCTCCCCTCTGCCTTCAGCTGTGCCCTGTCACACAGAGGGCTGGGACCCAGAACTCCTGCTGGGAGCACCACGGGGCCAGGGCAGCTCCTGATGACACAAGTGCCTTTCCTGGGGGTCCCTCTGGCCCTGCCAGGGAGCTCCTGGGCTGGGTGGGGTTGCTGTGCTGGGAAGGGGCAGAGCTCAGCTGGGCTGGAGACCTGGAGCTGCCCAGAGCCCAGGGGATCCTCTGGGGTCCCTCCTTCCCCAGGAGGGTCTGGGGGAGCAGTTTTCACTCCACTCTTGGCCAGCCCCAGGAAACCTGCTGCAGCAACCTGGAGGCATGGGGACAGTCCCCAGAGGACGTGGGAGGTGTGGGGAGGGGACAAACCCTGTCACCACTGTGCTGTGGGACATGCACCTGCTGTCCTGGGGGAAGCATTCAGGAGAGCCTTCCTCCTCCTCTTCTTCCTCCTGCTGCTGCTGCTGTCCAGCCTGGGGCTGCTGGGACAATGCCAGCTGCTGCAGCAGGACAGGAGCCATCTCCTTCCAGCTCCCATCCTCTCTGGAGCCAGCAGGAGCCCTGACACCTCTGGGTGAGGCCAGGTGCTGGAGGAGAGTTATTTTGGAGGGAATTGAAGGCAGGTGAGCATCTGTGCCCTGCAGATCAAGGCACCTCAGACCCCAAACCCCTCTGCACCACCCAAGCTCTGGGCTCAGGAGGCCTCCTGGAGCACTGAGGCACCCATCCCCCCAAAGCAGAGCATCCAGGAGCAGCCAGCTCCAAATGGGCCTTTCAAAAGCAGTTTTCTCTCCTTTTGGCACCAACTGGTCACACACAGAGCCCAGAGCCAGAGCTTGGGCTGCTCTTTGTGGAGGTTGGCCCCCGCTGTGCAGGGGTGGCACACAGGGGACAGGGACACCTCGGCATCCCAACGCTCCTGCAAAAGGCTCCTTTTTTAATCACAGCAGAAGAATTACTCTATCTCCTTAGATCTGCCACCTGGTAGAAGGAGCTGATGCAGGATAGGCACCTTCCCAAGGGAGGGTGACCCATTCCAGGCCAGGAGAGACTCCCATTGCTCCAAGGCTGAGTTGAGGAAGGAGATGTTCGCTGTCTGTGGGGTCTTTAACCGTGTGCCCTTAGTCAGTAGGTGAGTAGATGTTGCTGCCCGTATCTATCTCCCCTACCCAGTTGCTACGTGTGAACAAGTGTATTTCTCCCCAGTGTTGTGGGTTCTGCCTGTGGTGACACGAGGATGGAAAGGCAGGGATGACCTCGAGCTTCCTTCTGTACAGGGTAGAGAGGAAACCTGGATCGGTCCGAGGCACCGCTTGTAACTACATTTGTTCAAGAAATGTCATCTTAACCCCAAACTGTTGACACTTTATGCATGTGCTAATTAAATTTAAAAGAAAAAAAAAAAAAGGAAAAGAATTAATAAAGATTTTAAGAGGTTACAGTAGATTTGGGTTTGGCTTTTTGTCGGCTTGTGCTTTGCTGTGAGTTAATCAGCCCTGTGATGCTCCCTCCTCTGTTCGAGGCCGGGGCATGGAAGGAGCAGCAGAAAGCTGTGATCTCTCTAAAACCCCTCATTTGGAGAATCAAGCCCTCAAAGATCAATCAATTCCCCAGGGTATTTAATCCCTGCCTGCCTGGGTAATCAGAGGGCAGGGGAAGCTCTGTCTGTGCTTGGAGGAGCAGCAGGAGCTGTTCCTTCCCAGCCCCTCCGTGTCTCCAGCAGCTCTTGTCCTTATCCAGCTCCTCCTGATCCCAGGGGAAACACAGACCCCGGGTGAGGGAAAGCAGAGAGCTATTCTGGGCTCTGAAATAAAAACACAGACACACAGAGCATGGCACATACCTGGGACAGCAGCCCAGATCTTCAAAGGTTTTAATTTTACCCCACCCCCCCAATTTTTGGATATCCTCTTGACAAATCACTTTAACAGTTTTATTTACAGTAATAAAAATAAATTACTCTTACAGATGAATGTATAATATTATACACAATAGAGATACAGTGCAATAACAGCATTGATTTGTTTTCACTCGGTCATAAAGTGCATCGAAGGGGCTTGATTTGACCATAACTGAATGATAACTGTACATTTCCTTTGAGATCAACTTTCCCAGTCGAGTTTAAAGGCTCATGACAGCACTGACAGCAAACAAGGCGCTGTCCTGATTGCTGTGGGATGGCCTCATTCCTGGGAGATCAGGTAGGAAATCAGGGAATGGGGGTGATTGACTCCCCCCTGTCCGTGCTGCTGCAGGAGCCCGGCCCGGGGCTCGGAGCCCAGGGGGGTGAGCACAGGGCAGGCTCTGCCCCTGCCGGAGGTCCCTGCTGGGCTTGGCCACCACAAACTCATCCCTGCCTCGGGGCTGGAGGATTCCCTGTCCCGGGAGGACGCTCTTTATCCCGGGGCTGGTGTGCTCTGACCTGCTCCCAAGGGACATCAGCCTCCAGCCCGTCCTTGTCCCTGTGCTGCAGGGCTGCAGCCAGCCCCTGCCCAGCTGCCATAAAAGCTTTTCCTGGGATGAGCCAGCTGTTTCCCAGAGCCTGCAGTAAGGCCACAAACCTGTGCTTGTGGTTTCAGTGGCCAGGGACACGAAGTGCTGCCAGTGCCCCCTCAGCAGGGAAGGGATCACCTCGGAGCCCCCTCAGCCGCTCCTGGCACCGGGCAGAATTCCTGAAGGCAGCTGCCAGCCCTGGAGCTGGGGCCAGCTCACTCACACCCCTCCAAGGCAGGGACTAAAGGGTTCACAGCAGCCTCAGACTGCTGAAAAGCCCCTTTGCTCTCTGTGCTGCTCTGCAGTGCAGTTTTCCAGCGGGAATGGCAGAGCTCTGTTCCCAGGGCTGCAGGGACAGGGGGAGGGTGCTGGGGGGGATTTCGCAGTGGGCAGCTGCACTGACAACAGAAGAGCTACAAAGGGTCCAGGTGGAGCTGCCTCGCCTCACCACGAGGGAAGGCTGAGAGGAATTGCAAGGAAATACCATGTGCATCCGACAATTACTCCTGACAATTAGAAGTGAACTGCTAATTCTTCGTTAGCAATGATGTGGGTCTTGATGCTGGTCAGGACACACCAATACAAGTGAGTACCAATGGCCTTTTAAAAGGTCTCCCCACCCCAAATTTGATGCTTTTACAAGAAAGAGATACTTCATCACCTAATGAGAACAGTAATGGTTTCTTGGGGGTTCATTCCAGGTTCAATTAAAACTCTTTGATGTGAACAGACTGGGGCTGCCACATCAGGACTGAGACTCTTGGAATCTTTACTGCTGGTTACTGACATGAAGCTGGTTAAAGAGAGACATTTTCACTGCTCAAAATCCCAAACTGACCAAAAGGGAAAAGGAAAAAAGCAAACAAAGCCCAAAATAAAACTAAGCAGCTTTGTTGGTAGAGTCTGTACATTTTAATAGGGGTTTTTGTACTTTTTTTTTTAATTTCTCATGCTGGGGCAGGGACAAGGGCTTGTTGTAAATGCACAAGCTCCCCCCAACCCTGGCACATCTCCACGAACCTCAGGGCAGCTGTGGTTGCATCCCATCCCACGGTGGCCCTGGCCTTGTCACAGTGTATTTGAGGAATGTTTGCTCTTTCTTTCTCCTCCTCATCCCCTCCACTCAACCAGCCAAGCACCAGCACCAAAAGCTTTCCACCTCTACATTCTGCTGGCCACCAGCTCGTGGTGGAAAAGCCAAAGGCACCCAGAAACCTGTCAATAAATCAGCAAATAAGCAAGGATTCATTTCCCTGGCTATGTTGATCCCAGCCATAGGCTCAGGGCTGGTTGGATATCACCTGCAATTACTCAGGACCAGTTTTCTGCCCATTTCTGCTGCTGTGGATCCAAACCAGCTCCTGGAGAGTCCAGAAGTGACAGGAGTCCAAGCCCAGCCTGGCTCTGGCTTCTCATCCTTTATCAAAAGCTCTTTGCAAAGCTCAGAGTTTGAAGATGCAGTGGCAAGATCCTGGCCAGGGTGAGGACAGGGAGTCCTTCCCAACCAAGCACCCACCAGCCCTCTCCAGGCAGCTCCAGCTCCCCCCTGGGAGACTCTGTGGACATCAAAGCACATCTGCAAATTTCCAACAAGCCAAAGACCCTGTGCTTTGCAGGACTGCCACAGTCTCCTCGTGTCAGCTGAAAAGCACAATCATTAAATCAGAGGCTTTCAGAGCCCTCAGTTTAACAGAGATACAGAATCCCAGGTGGGGGTGGAGGCCTCCCAGTACACCCAGCTCCAGGAAGCATGGAGCACTGGATGTACTCCAGTTGCTCTGTGTCCTTCTGGTGGTGCCCAGGAGGTGGAGAGGGGCTGCTGGGCTCTTCTTACCAAGTTTTGGATCCTCAGTGCATCCACAGAGCATCCACCAGCTGGAAACCCCATTTTGCTTTTGGTGATTCCTCCACATTGGTGCCTCATCCACATGGGATTCCATTACATTCATGGGAGCTGCTCCCTCTTTATGGCAGCAGAACCTCATCCTAAAGCCCTGCATTCCATCCTAAACCTGTCCCAAAGCCAGCCCCAAGCACCAGGACATTCCCACCCTGCACACAGCAAAGCTGCCTCAGCAAGTGGCTTCAGGTTTTAAACCAACTTTCCTGCTGTTCAGCATGAGGAGGCTCCAAAATCCACCAACTCCACTGATGTCCAACATTGCCACTCCAAACTTTCCCAGTGAAAGGTTTTCTCTATGGGAAACAGAACCAAAACTGAACCAAAGCACTGCAGCAAAGGTGCAAGAAATGGTCAGAGGTTTCCACAAGGCAACGCGTGGCAGGTGAACCTAAACATCTTTATCCTCTTCTTCACTTCCCCTCATTTCCTCTGATAAAACAGGAGAGGAAAAACAGAAAAAAACCACCTGAAAATTGCACTATTTTTATTTAGGGAAACGACTGCAAAAATGCCAATTTATCAAAATGGGGTTTTTTAGAGGAGATTTCCTGAAGCCTAACAAGTGTTTTTAGCAGCTTCCATGGGCAGCTTTAACATCTCACAGAGAGGGGTGCTAGACCATGACACAAAAAGGAATGAGATCCTTATTTTACAGTAATACTGAGCATGGAATAGGCTTGTACCACATCCTGGTGCTGACTGTGAGCTGGGTCAGGGCACTCAGGGACCAGAACTCAGAGTTTGCTTTTGCAAAGGGGCTCTAAATGTGTCTGGGTGGGCCCCCAGTGTCCCAGGGAGGACACCCCCACCTGCTCTTAACCCCACTCTGGCAGGGGCTGTGTCCCCAGCTTTAGCTCCTCACATCCCAAACCTTTCTCCTCTTGCTGTGGAGGGCCACAAGGAGAAAATTTTTATTGATCCTCATTTTACTTTGGCGGAATTTATCAGTGTATCCCTCAAACTGAGACACATTTTATGTAAGCAACTAAACTCTAAAAAGAACCTTGTTAAAATCAAGCTCTTCAGCAATGGGGGGATTCACTGGAAAGCCAAGAAAATGCAACTTTTTTTGTGTCAAGGTTTCTCTGGAGCTGATTAGTTAAACTACCTTTCATCTAAAGATACAAAATGAGCTGCCAGAGAAACAAATCCTGACTTCTAGCTAGGGTGGTTGTAAAAAAACATTTCAAATGTTCACAATGTTTCAAAAAGGGTTCAAGCTATTGAGTTTTCACACTGAGGAACTGCAGGAACCTGGCTGTACTTAAGAAACCAGAAGAAACAGAATGAGTAAAGTGTTTGTATAAATATTAGGCTTACATATATATTTACTTTAAAACTTACATTGATTCCACGTTGTGCCAACTGCCCATTCTCCGAGGTATTCATCAGAGAAAGGAAAAGGAAAAAAACCCCAAACCCACAAAACATAAAAACTCCAAGACTGGTCACCTCTCACAGGCAGACAGTAAGTCCAAGCCCCAGGCACACTCGGGAACCTCAGAGCTGTCTCTTGTGCACTTAGCTCCGAGGAATGAGAGACTCACTGCCAGATCCAGGGACAAAACCCACCTGGATCTGTCTGTACCCAGCCAGAAAGTGACTTTGTACCCTCTGCAGCCACACAAAGCAAGAACACTTCTTCCACTATCACAGACTCACAGAATGTTACGGGTTGGAAGGGACCACAAAGCCCATCCAGTGCCACCCCTGCCATGGCAGGGACACCTCCCACTGTCCCAGGCTGCTCCCAGCCCCAGCCTGGCCTTGGGCACTGCCAGGGATCCAGGAGCAGCCACAGCTGCTCTGGGCACCTGTGCCAGGCCTGCCCACCCTGCCAGGGAGCAATTCCCTCCCAATATCCCATCCATCCCTGGCAGCGGGAGCCATTCCCTGTGTCCTGTCACTGCACACCCTCGCCAAAGTCCCTCTCCAACATCACAACCATTTCTCTACAGCAAAGCAGAATATTTGGGCACCAGACCCAGCTGCTGGAGGGTCTCCCAAGCCCCCCGTGCCAGGACCCCGGGCAGCACACCCCTGTGCCCTGAGCCACCCTGGATGTCCCACCCCAGCCCTGCCCCCTCTCCGGGGGCTGTTGGGTTCTCCCTTCCTGTATCAGCGAATGCACGATTCCACCTCCCGGCCAGAAGAAAGCACAGGATAAAGGACACTTCATCACGGCCTCACTAACACCACAAAGCACATCACACAGCGCGGGAATGTCGGGGCTGGCGCTTCTCTAACGAAGCGAGGTAAAGTGGCAGCGTCAGCAATGACACGTGTGGTGACAGAGGCTTCTCTCTCGGGGACTCCAGCAAGCCCGGACCCCTCTTTGGATGAAAACCCCAGCCCATGTAAACAACTCGTGTGGAAGGGGGGAAAGCAGCACCCCATTGCCCGGCTGGGCAAGGAGAGCCCTCCCTTGCCTCCCAGACTTCGGGGTGCGGGCCACCCCAGCTGCCCTCACCTCGCCAGCGCTGCCCCAGTCCCATTTTCGGGGGGAGGCGGGGGAAGGAAGGAACGGATTCCCGGGGTGCCCCCATCCCTGCGACAGCCCGAACGAGCCACACCTAAAGCGTCTTTCAGCCGCAGGCTCCCAAAGTGCTTCTGCAACCACGGAGGCACGGGCAGCCCCCGGCTCCCTCCTGCCGCGGCCCCCCCGGCCGGAGCTCTCCTCCCCCATTATTGCATAGCATCGCAGGCCCTGATTTCGGGGGGTGGGCACAGCCACCCCACGCGTGGGGACCAGCCCCGCCGGGGGGGACGCGACACCTCCCTGCCCGCCCCCCGCTCCTGTGGCCTTCCCATGGGATGTGTCCCGAGGCGTGGGACCACCCGGACGGGGCCCGCTGCTCCCCTGGCTCCTTACCCCGAGAGCAGACAAACGCCATCGTGCGAGGATCCTTTTTCTTTGCTTTTTCTTTTTTTTTCCTTTCTTTTTTTTTTTTTTTTTAGTGTTTTGTGTTTTTAAATAAAAAATAAAATGTGTAAGAAAATAACATTTCTAAGGGAAACCGTTATCATTCTACTCTCTCTCTTTCCTTTTCTCTTTTGCCTTTTTTTTTTTTTTTCTCTCTCTCTCTCTTTTTGGCCGCCTTTCCATGGAACGAGATGTGCTGACCGGGGAGGGGACTCCTCCCGGTAGGAGACAATAACGACAGAGGGGAAAAAGAGAAGGAGCAGGAGAGCCAGGGAGCACCTCTGGCTCCGTGCTCAGTCCTCACACGTCGCTGGATGTCCTTGGTCTGGAGGAGAACGTGGAAGGGATGCACCCGCAGCAGGCCAGCCAGAGCGACTTCTGGATGTCTGGGTTTCTGAAGGCGTAAATGATGGGGTTGATGAGCGAGTTGCAGGTGGCGGGCAGCGCCAGCGAGTAGGTGTACACCGCGGGGTAGCTGGAATCGGCCACCAGCGAGTAGATGGCGAAGGGGATCCAGCACAGGGCGAAGGTGCCGAGGATGAGCGACAGCGTGGAGAGCCCTTTGCGGGTGGAGGTGGCCTGAGCCGTGGCGATGAACTGGTGCTGCACGGCGATCTGCTGGGCGTGCCGGAAGGCGATCTTGCAGATCTGCAGGTAGAGCTGCATCATGAGGGCGAAGAGCAGCAGGAAGGTGACGGCCAGCACGGCCGCGTTGTCCTTGGTGACGGGCCGCAGGATGCTGCAGGAGCTCTGGTCCCGCAGGCAGTTCCAGCCCAGGAGGGGCAGCAGCCCCACGCCCAGGCACAGCAGCCACATCAGCAGCACCATGGCGCAGGTGAAGCCCAGCGTGCGCTCGCTGTGGTAGGTGAGCGCGTTGTACAGCGACAGGTAGCGGTCCACGGTGATGGCCAGGAGGCTGCAGACGGAGGCGGAGAAGGCGGCCAGCAGCAGCCCCGCCGCCGCCAGCTCTGCCGCCTCGCTGGGCGGCCGCAGCAGGTAGCGCACGGCGAAGTTGGCCACCAGCCCCAGCCCGGCCAGCAGGTCGGCCAGCGCCAGGCTGCCGATCAGCAGGAACATGGGCGCCCGCAGGCTCGGCGTGTAGAACAGCACGGCCAGCACCAGCGCGTTCTCGCCCGCCACCGCCGTGCCCGTGGCGCACAGCGCGATGTCCCAGGGGCTCACGGACCCCGCGGCCGNCCGAGCACAGCTCATCGCCCCGCTGCCCGCAGCCGCCTCCGTGCGCTCGGCTCCATGCAGGGTCCGCAGGCACTGCGCACCCGGTGAGGAACCGGCCGCCCCCTCCTCCTCCTCCTCCTCCCCTCCCCGGGGCACGGCCACCTTTGCTATCTATTTATAGCGCAACCCCTCAGCCCCCCTCCCGCAGCCCTTTCTTTTTTGCGTGCGGTGAGTAAAAATAAACACTATTAATAGGCCAGCGCCCGTATGCGGAGCCGCTGATGGAAGGAGAAGGCGGCGGCAAGGAACAGCCTACGTTAAGTTTCTCCTTCCTCCCCGCCTTTCCCTCCTTTGGAAAAGGCTGGTGCAAGATGCTCCCGGCCGGCGGCAGCATCCTGCCGTGCCCGGAGGAGTGAATCCCCCCGCCCGGGGTGGGCAGCCGAGGTGTGAAGGTCGGGGCTGTGCCCGCAGCCCGCTGCCATCCCCCGCCGCCACCATCGCCCCTTCCCGCATGCAGCCGCGACGCCGGGGGTTGTCGTTTTACCTGGTTTTAATGCTCGAGGATCGGCTCGCTCCCCCCACCCCGTTTTTATTTTTTTCCTTGCCGGTCCTTCCAGCCCTCGGTGCGAAGCCTCATTCCTCGGCGAGCATCGCTAATAGCGTTGGCAGAGAGCTGGCATCGACTTGCACTTAATATTCCTGCCCCATTGGATCTGCTGATAAATCTCAACTCTGACGTCAAAGTCTTCACTTATATTCATGATCCAAGTCTGTGAATCAGAGCCGCTGTGATCAGAATAACAACGAGGCTGGCTCCCCGCTCCACATCCCCTTCCACACCCGCGGGCACGCGGGGGGTGCCGCGCCCGCCCCGCCGATCGTTCATTCATCAGCCTCAGCCTCCCGCCGCCCCGACGCACCTCCCCAAGGTCGGGCCCGCTGCACCTGCGTCCTGCGGATGCAGTTTGGGCACCGGCCAGGCCCGGGCGGCTCGCAGGGTTTATTTTTACCGCTTGTGCCGAGGGACGCGGGGATGCGAAGGGAGGGCGGCGATCCGGCGCGGCGCGGCCCCGGTGCCGCGCTCCTCAAGGACAATGTCCGGGACAGCGGCACCGGGACGCGGCGGCTGAGGCTGCTCTGGGGTCCTGTGCGGCCAGCCTGGGCCAGGGGCGTCCCTCCACGGGGAAACACCGCACCCCGGAGCCTTCACCCCACACGGGCTTCCCTCCAGCCAGCGAAAAGCTGGGATGAGGAGGAGCTCACTGGAACCGGGACCTGCCCAAGGACGCTGAGTATGGGATCTGTCCCCCTCACCGCAGCACCCACCCATCCCCAGAGCTTCCTCCTCGACTGTTTGGGAAAGGAACAGCCTGGAAAGGAACAAATCCCAAAGACACGGTTATTTTTCCAGCTATAAATGGCTCCGTGATTCATCTTGGGAGCAGGATCATCAAAGCAGGGATGCTCAGCTCCTGGATCCACAGGATTTCAACTACACCTTCTCCCCTTTTTCCTACTCGTTTCATAACACTCCCGCTTCCCTCTTTCATCGCCCTCTCTCTTCCAGGCTGGAGCAGCCAGCTCAGCTCTAGGAAGCATTTCCATCTCCGGACGCGCAGAGATATTTAGACGAATAGCAGCGATTCTGGCCGAACCCAACCGCCCCAATTTGGAGCATCTGGCTCGCTAATCAGGCCAAGTCCCATCCCAGGGATGTGAATCGTCATCTACCTGGGGCCGCCGGCCGCGTGACCGAGCGCCGGGAGCCGGGCGGCAGCGCCAGGGGCGGAGGAAACCCGAGCGAGAGCTGAATGAATTCCCCGCTCCCGGGAATTACGCACCGCCCGGGCAAGGGGAGGCGGCGGAGCAGCTGTGCCCGGCTCCCCCC
>VYZP01062095.1:109835-121918 GCA_013400635.1 Hypocryptadius cinnamomeus | reverse complement strand
ACCCAGCAGAGAAGGGCTGTGTAACCCACAGGGGGAAGCCAAGGAGGAAAGAAAGGTGACCTCCCTTTTGTTTTGCAGACTGATTTGTGATTTGGGAGAGTCAGTCATGAGACAGGCTATTGAAGCTGGTGCCTTTTAGTTTAGTATTTTGCACTGACTACATCTAACAAAGTATTCTAATTAAAAAAAAAATAATTCTCAATTTTTCTTCTGGGGAAAAAAAATCTACATTTCTGTACTTCTTGCAGGAAAGAAATTCAATTTTGTTTGCAAGAAAGAGAAATTTCATCCTCTTGGTGAAAATACCTAACTGTAAAGAGACAGAAGAAAAAACCCAAATTAGTTTCATGATGTCAGTAAATGATACCATGTACTGGGAAATCTATGAGTTTCACTGAAACCAGTCACGGTTTCCATCTCCCTCTGCCTCCCATCTGCTTCAAAACACTTAGTTCAGTCTTGAGCCTGGAGGAGTGCAGAGGTAGCTAAATATTTCCACATCTGGTTTGGGGAAGATTTGGAAAAATAATTTTGCTGCAGAATTAACAAGAGTAATGGAGCTTATGTGTTTCTCTCAGTATATGGCAAGATATATTGTAGAGCTTCTCCTTGAGCACCTTTGTGCCAGACTGCCTCACTTGGTGTTACCTACTTGCCTATTCTTCAGAGGGGAAAGTTTGCTGCCTCCCTGAGATATAACAGGGCTATTCTCAACCATAGGAAAATTTTTACTCTTTTATTTTAGAAGGTTTCACCATCTGAGCCCTGATTCTTCCATGCTTTCACTTACTTTGCCTTTGTGGTTTCCTGATATCCTGAAAGGATGTCAGCTGTCCATGATACCAAGGAGAATTAACATGGGAGACAACTACATGTGTTTAGCTGTTTGTTTGCACCCAGAAAAATGCTTCCAGGAAGCAGAGGAATCAGTTTTGAAAGATGAGGGATTTTTCTATGGAAAATATTTTGCCTAAAAGTCTGTATGAAGTGAAAGGGTCGTGATGATGCTTCACCTGGAGAATGCCCTGTGCTGTAGAACATCAGCTGTGCCTGTCTGGTCCTCTATTGCTCTGCAGCAGTCAGTCAGATGTGGAGTTTCACCTCCTCTCAGGCAAGGACCAGCATGCAAAATGCAGAAGCAGGTGGTTCCTTTTAGCAGCACTGCTCGGGGTCACGGTGGGTGCCTGCACTGATGGGTGGCTGTTCCCTGCCAGTGTTGCCAATGCAGAACAGGACACCCTAAAGGTACCTGGGGTGTGAGGTGGTGGTTAGATGGGAGCAGCCCTGTGATGTGCAGAAACCAACTGTGAGCTCTGCACAAGGAGAAATGTCTTTGGGGCATCACCCAGCACTTGCAGCTGGTGTTGGCAGAAGCACCAGCAGCTCCCCCTGAAAGGGCTTCAATAGAGTGCCCCATGGGCAGACAGGTGCCTTGGGACAGGGGAAAAGCAGCAGCTCGTGGTGCTGGTCACCCCTGGGAACCAGCTGCATCAGTGAAAGGCACTGAGACCTACTGAAACTTCTGTTCAGGTTTTGTTTTCTCCAGCAGTCACAGTTCGCAAACTGGAGCCAGCACTCACCTCCTCTCTGCTGCCTCTGCCGTCCCCCCGGGAGGGCGGTGGGCAGGGAGCCACCACGCTCAGGAAGAGCCTTTGTTGCAGGGCTCAACCATTGAATTCAGTGACTTTCAGAGAACCCCACACTCATTTTAAAGATTTATTGTTTGCTTTGGAAAGCAGCTCTCAAATACTGCGTCTGCACCCCCTGAACAGCAACATGCACTGTTGGGAGCTGCCAGGCTGCCTGTTGCCTGCAGAGAAGGCTGGACCTGGACACTGCATCGAGTTGCCTGGATTTTGGGGTGGTGGTGGCAGAGGCCAGAGTAAAGGCTGTGCCCAGCACAGCCTCCTCAGTCAGTGATGCACAGTGGGTCACTGTGACTTCCAAAGTGCAGTGGCAGTGCTGGGCAGGAGGAGAAGGCTGTGTGAGGATAACAGCATTATTTTTGTTCAATTTACATCCTCTTCCTTCCCCCTTGCTTTGGAGCTCCCTTTCACGCTGGGCTGCTCCTGGGGCACAGTGAGTTTTAACTTGCTTGGGGCAGGTATTTCCTCCTTTGCTAAGCAGTAACTCCTGTCTGAGTCCCAAGAACATGATGAACAGGATCACACCATGGCAGTGAGTGGGGCAGCTAGACATTACTGCATGGACAGGGATGGGGACACAGCACTTTGACCTGGGAGGGCTGGCTGTGCAGCAGCCTCCCATGCTGGGTCACTCTCTGAGATGTCTGGCTGAGACGAGGCAGCCTGAGCCATAACCAAGTTATTATGGGGCCTTGGAGAAGGTGTCTTGGCAGCTGCCATTTGCGCCGTGCAGAGAGTAGCTCCCCCACCTCAGTCCCTCGTTGGCAATAACCGCTAGAAAGCAGCCTTAAAACAACAACCAGCTTTCTAATAAAGCTGGCAAGTAATGCTGAGACAGAAAGCGCAGGAGAACCCCATGCAGTCCTGGAACACAGCCTGCAAACCAGACCTTGCAGCACAATGTCCTGGCCCGATTTGGTGTGTTCTTGTCCCCTTCAGCAGGCTGATGTCTGGCAGCCACTGTGCCAAGCTGCAGCCTTTGCTCCGAACTAGTGTCCTCCATCTCTGCTGGTGGCAGGTTGGTGGCCAGCTGTACTTGTACAATGTCAGGGCAGGGCACGTCACCTCTGCCAGTGGTGACAGCAACAGTGCAAGCTGTGGAGGTGCTGGTGCAAAAAGCTACCCAGTGTATTTTTACAAAACTGGGCTGATAAATCCAGTGTCCTCTCTGTGTAACTTTAATTTAATACCGTGATCGCTGCAGCCCCAATCCAGTCTTTGCCGTCTTCTTCATAGCCATGTCTTGCACTATCACTCCCGAGAGCACGTTTTAAAGTTTTTATTTTGGACATGCGGATCCCGTCTGGACGCTGGCATGCCCTGCTTGGAGCAGTCCCAGCAGCGCCGTCTGTCCGGCTGGCACTGGGACCTCTCCTTCGCTGCAGGCTGGCTCGGAGACACACTTAGGGTGCTGCTGGTCCTGGGGAGCCCAGGGGGAAACACAAGGGCTCGGAGTGCCGCGCACAGCGGAGTCTGTGCGGGAGAGCTGCGGAGCAGTGCGGAGCGGCGCCGGGCCGAGGACCAGCAGAGGGAGCGCAAGAGTGCAGAAATCCCCCCGGGAAGCCGGGGATCGAGGGCTCCGTGTGCGCCGGTGTGCGCTGCTGCAGTGTGGGCGACACCCTGCTGCCCCATCCCAGAGCCGCGGGGATCCCCGCAGGACCGGTGGGGAAAGGTCCGGGTGTTGCAGGCAGCCTTCATTGCCCTGGCTCTCCATCAGCAGCCCCCGAGCCGCTTTATCTGGTGAGAGATGCCGAGATAACAAGTCCTGCAGTCAGGACACAGCCTGCGAGGACAGTCCACATCCCTCTGCATGGCCGGAGCTCTGCAGAGACTTTGCGGGCTCATCAGGTGACATTTCAATTCATATTTCTCCATTCCCTGAAAATGAGTCCTTCTCCTCGTGCTGCCGGAGTGAGCAAACCCCTGGCTGGGGCCGGAGGGCAGACAGCGGGTGTGAGCAGTGCCCCAGAGTGCCAGGCTGCCTGCCAGGCCCTGCAAAGGAGCTTTCAGCACCTCCAAGCCCGACTTGCTTTTGGAGTTCACTATGAAAAAGACACCGTGACAAACCCCAGAGGGTTATTTTTGGCAGAAAACTATATTTGAAAGAAAACAGAGCAGCCATCCTGTTGCAGCCAATGGAGCCTGGGGTATCCCTGCTACAGCTCAGTGCTGCCTTTCTTGCTGTCTTTTCTCCCAGAGGCAAAAATGCCATGAGACTCTGGTTACAGCCAGGTTATTCACATGGGAGTATCTGCTCACACTCTTAGTGTCCACAGCCTGCTTGTCCTCATTGAATAAATCTCCAGCTGTCTGAGCAATGCAATGACCCACCTGGGACCTCCTGTGAAGGGCAGTGGCAGCAGGGCAGGTCCCTGCACTGAATAGGCTCTGCCCAGGCCAGGGCATCACAAACTAAAAAGACAAATAATTCACAGCACATCACTGCTGCTGGTGGGGTACCAAGGGCTGGTTTTGCCAAGAAGAGGCGAATTCCACTCGGGATGAATTCACTCTTTGCCTGTGCTAATATTAAAATGTGCTGGATGTTTTAATTTTAGGCCCAGTTATCTTTCTCGCCACAGGGTTTAACACCATTGTGTGGCAGGATGTCTGCAGCAGTCAGATGGGAATAATAGAGGTGTTAGTCACTCCAGAAAAGGAATTAAATTGTGCTGGGCAGTTTGCACAGTTACTTCTGGTGCTGCCACAGGGAAAACCCCTAGGTCTTGCCTAGCAAAGCTTCAGCATTTTTTAAGGAAAGCATAGCCAGAATTTTTTACATCTTTGTCTGTCTTCCATAGCAGAGCAGTGTGTCCATGTCGCAGCTGCTGTGGGGACTGTCCTGCTGGCGTCCAGGCGCCGAGGGAGGGTCATTGTCCCATTGTGTGGATGGGAAATGCGAGCACGAGGATGCAGAGCTCTGCTTGGAGGCTCTGAGCTCAAGTCTCTGGGGGCCTTGGCCTGAGCTTTAACTACAAAACCATCTTGCACAGTCCTCCATGTGCCGAGCAAAGCATTTCAGAGCATCCCCCTCTCTACCCATGACCCTTTGTCAGCAGCTTCCCTGTACTTGCTGCAGGCTGTCCCTCTGGAAACTCAGCCACTCTCTCCAGCTTAGGCAGCAGCATGGATAAACCTCCATCACAAAAGCTTGAGCCCCAGCCAAATTTCCCAGAGACCAGCCAAGCTCCAGCAGAGCAGAGGCAGTTCTGGCTTGTCCCAGCACCAATGCCCAGCTCCAAACCACAGGGGCTGGTCCCTGTGATGTGGGCACAGGTGCCACCATGCATGAGGTCCATGAAGTCACAAGGACCTCATGACCCAAGGGCTCAAGCTGCAGAGCAAAGAGCACATCCTCCTGGAGCCACCATGGAGGAGAGGGACTGAGCAAACCCCAGCAGAAGGGAATGTCTGAGTCACACTTGGGTCTGACATTCCCAAAAAAGAGGCTGTGCTGGCTTTTTCCACGGGTGACAGGGCTCTGGTGGGCACATCCTCACGGGGCTGGCCCCACCACCTTGGGGCATCAGACACACAAGAGCAGTTGTGGCTTTCTTGCTGTTGGGTAATGAACACTGAATGGTGGGCCTGAATACTCTTGGGGATTTCAATAGAAAATGCTTTCAGATTGAAATGACCTTGATCACAGCTGGTTGAATAATTTATTGTGAATAAGGTTCTGTGCAAAGTTTGGCATTTTCACATTCATTATGTAACAATTGGTGATTACATTTTTTCCAATTTTTATCCTGTGCTGATCTTGATATTGGCCTGAAATGCCAGCAGTGCAATGACAAGAGACAGCATCCATGCCAACATCCATGCAAACATGCATGCCAGCTCAGGCATTACTTGCTTTTTATAGGTGAGGGACATCAAGCAACCCAGAACCGCTCCTCCCTCAGAAACATACAACCCACTGATGCTCATTTGGCTATTTTAAATTTGATTAAGGGCTCTGCTAGTCCCCTTGGGGGGACGGATGCAAATGGGGACATGCATTTATCACTGTGAACAACAACTTTCTGTAAACATGTATTCCTATGTAAATCAATTTATTCCCAATTTATTCAGCAGCTTATTCAGTTTTCTTTTCCATCATTATGGGATTATGGTTTTAGTAATAAAAACTAGGATGAATAGTCCCTGATAACTACACTGACAATTTACAGAAGCAGAATTTCTTGCCTTCTATGCAATTTCCGGCAGAAATGTGTCAACAGAATTACTTAACAAAATAATAATAAGCATCAGTCATTACTCATAGAAATATTATGTAGATTCAGTGCATACTTTTGCATGTGATGTGGATATAAGGACACACATGGAACTGCACTGATTAAACTACAGATGCAACACTTAAGGTGGGAAAAACCTATGTGACCACCACTGTGTCTTAGTCTTAAGCCAGAATATTAATTTTAATTGTTTGGAAGTGGGTTTTAAGTAAGCCACAAAAAAATTTGCTTTAAACCACCAGTCCTGTCTGTACAGGAAGTTGCATCAGTGTCTTTTAGCCGGTGCAAATCTGTGTGCAGACAAACCCTGTGTGACATGTCCTCTTGGAGGCACATTCCAGACTCACAGCACAGTGTACCTTTAGTGCTGACAGGTCAGCACCAAGAGCTAGGGCAGGAGCTTAAAAAAAATTAGAGATAATTCGTTTTTTCAGTGGTGATCAATGAATCCAGGACAAAAAACATTGCACTAAGTTATCAGCTGCAGTGAATTAATCATCCAGTGTTTGCTGTTCTGCTTCCTCCACTGGCATTCACAGAATAGTGGCATCCACAGGAACTTCATAGCATTTGTAACAACTTCATGTTTTAGATGAAATGTGATTTCTTTGAAGGATAACTATGAACTGCAGTCAATAACACCAATGACTTCAAATCCTTGCTCTGACTGCCATCGTGGTGGATTGGCTAACAGGAGGATGAGCCTGTTGGTCTCTATGTGTGCTCAGGCTGTTGCAAAACACCAACAGGGGCTCTGGGACCCGCTGCTGCTCTGAACCCAGCAATGCAAAGGGATATCTCCAAGGATCCACAGGAATCAGGTGAGAAAGATGTTGCCGTAGGTTTTTTAGAAGGGCATCTCCAAGGGACTGTGCTGGCAGGTGAGCTTGTGCCTTCCAGCAAAAAAAGATAGAAACACAGAGCTGGAAGGTGGATTTGCAGCAGCAGAGCCCTAAAAGTAGGGCTTGTCCCATGCAGGAGTGGGAGCTGAGACCCCTCCAGCTTCTCCAGCCAGGACCCAGGGCAGCCAGCTCAGCTGTAAATGTTACTGTGTATTTATAAACAAGAGCAGGCTGGAGGGATGACATGGCTCTGTTTACCCCAGTGGCATGCAAAAGTAAACACCCCAGATGAGCTGATCATTAACTTGCCTCCCCTGCTTTCGTGCCTGTGTGAATAGGAACATTCCCCCTCTCTCCTTTGCCTGGTCTGGTTTTGTTTGCTCTATCTCCACAGGGCTGATTTAATAGCCCTCCTTGAACTCAGAAAAGGCTATCATTTGCCTGCAGATCAAAACAATGCTGACTGCCTTACATTTGAAAAACCCCCAATTTCTGCTTTATGATCGAGATAAAAATCCTCCTCTCAGTTTCAGAAAACAGGCAGTGAAACTTTGTGTGGTTCAGGACAACCCCACAAAAACCAAGACTTTACTGAGAGGTTGGGAGCAAGCCAATTTGATGCATTAATCTCAAGAAATAAATCACATAAATAAGAGATAAGCACGTTTCCCCCCAAGCAAATAGAGGCCACTTGGCTGTGAAAGGCACGTCCTTCTCAAATAATGAGTGGGAGACTCTAATTCCAGGCTTGCAGTCAGTATTTCTGTAGGGGCTTGCAGGCTGTGAGCAGAGGAGTAGCTGAGCATTATCAGGCATCTATTGAGAGGGTGTATGTCTGACACAGCTCACAGAGCCAGCAGAAAAGTCAGCACAGATTAATTTCCCACCCACACACTTTCACAAGGAGTCAATGGCGCCACTACTGCACAGGTCTCGTAAAGGGTCAAGGATTTATTTTTCTTGAGTGAGCAACAAACTTCTTTTTCCATCAGCAATAATATTTTGTGACAGTGAGGCACCATCCCTAGGAGCCCTGTAGTCTCTGACCCAACAGACACTGAAACTGCAGGCGCATTGTTGGGCAAGTGCCCAGCATTTGGTGGCTCGCAGAAATCCCCCCTTTGCACTGGGTGAGATGTCCAAGACAGACAAAGGTGAAACACCTGAATTGCCACTGAAATCCTAATCCACCTCCTTGATGTTTCATTGCATAGGCCTCAGTAATGGGGGCTTTGCAGGAATGCTGGTTGGGGTGTCAGGAGGGACAGATGGATGAGGCTGGCCCAGCACCAGGCACCAGAGGGGCAGGTCTCAGGTATGGGCTAGTGGGTACAGAGGCAGAAGCTGTCTGGGTTGTGGTACCCAGCATCCACCTTGATCTGTCTTTTCCATTTGGACAGTGAAAAGCCAGGGAGTTCTGTGTGGAGAAGCCGCAGAGATGAGGTCTGGTGCAGACTGCATTTGCAATCCTGAGTGCTGTAACGTGACTGTGGCAGCAAATTTGGGTTAATCTGGAGTTTAGCTTTTGTGGGTCTAGGAGACACTTCATGAAAACCCAAACCAGCCAAGTCAAATGAACAAACACCCACATCCTTGGTAGCCTGACTCTGCTAAAATTAAATGCCCTGAGATACGCTTCTCTCATCAGCTCTTTCCTAAACTTGTCTTTATTTCCTTCCCTCTGCAGCATCCACAAAGCAGGGCAGCTCTGCAGCTCCCCAGGGTCACCCATCCCCAGCTCCTCCCAGGCAGTCCCATCTCTGCAGTGTTCCTGAGGTGGCCTGGGCTGTGTTCCTTGGCCCCAGTGTTTCGCCTCTCCATCCCCACAGCCCTGTCTCAGCTTTTCTCATTTATTCTGGGTCATACTGGCAGCTGGCTTGATTCTTGCAAAGCTACCAAACCACATCTCATGGATATTGATCACAGAAGCCATTGTTGTCCTGTGGAAAGCCATTTATTTGCTATTTAGTCCCTAGGGTGTCTCTGGAGGGAGAGGGGGAAGATGGACAATAAGGGGAGTGAAGGGTCCCTGCTCGGCTCAGGCTTCCTCAGGGATGTGAAACCCCAGCCAACCACAGTGTGCTTCCACTCACACATGGGGCTATTTTTAGTGCAGCATTTCAACTGGGTTCCTGTTCCCTCTGCTCAGAGCCCAAATGTTCTCTCAGGCTCTGACTATTGTGAGTGGCCTGAGGCAGGAGGGTGGTGCAGCTCTTTCCTGCATGCTGGGCAACAGTTAGGGCCCAAAATCAGGGCAGGTGGCAGATCCAACAGCCTTACCTGCAAAGGGCTCTTCAGGGCCTCCTCTGCTGAGATCTGGGCTGATAACTCACAGCACAGGACAGGCATCTGCTGCCCTTCTTCCTCTGCTCATCTCTGTTAAACGCCTGAGCTGCGAGTCCTTTGCGCTGGACCTGTGGAACCAGCCGGGTGTGCAGAGCAGGATGTGCTCAGAGATGCTGGAGGGCTGCAAACGACACAGAGGTTTGGCTGCTCTCAGATGCATCTCTCCATGCTGTCAGCTTGTGTCACACCTGCCTTGTGGCAGCTGAGGCATTGCAAAGGGTGTATAGAAAAAACAAGATCTAAAACCAATGCACCATCAATCTGCATCAACTCTTTTCAGGTTCTTCCCCCACCTGCAGGCAGGAAAGTTCTGGGAAATACTTTGACCTGCTCAGAAGAGCACCCCAACTCCAAACCAGCTCTGTTTTTGCCTCCTAGCCAGCCCAGTATACCTTGCCCTCCTCAGGAGCTTTCCCCATCAGCTGGAGACATCTCCTTGGGACAATGGGGTCACAGCATGCAGGAACAGTAATTATTGGACTGCTGACTCTAGGAATGATTGTATTCTCCAGGAGAAACAGAAGGAGATAGGAAATAAATACTCTGTTTTAATGATTGGTGATGGAGACAGAGGTCATCACCATAGCAAACAGAGTCTCCTTTGGGGAAAGATGAGGGTTGGTGAGCTGAGCTGAGTTGTTTCCACATGCTGTGTGCTCACCAAGATGTCTGGGAAGTGCTTTGTGCCAGTGAGCTCTGCTGGGTGTGCGTGTGTCTGGTTGGGCACAGGGCAGCTCTTCCTGTGCCTGGGCTGGAAACATTTTAAACAGGACACTGAAGAGTAGCAAATAATAAAAACCACACTCCAATCTGAGATTACTGGATGAATAATCACTGGTGTTGAAATACACGAAACTCTGTGAGCCTGGGCTCTCAGTGCTTTCACCAGTACCCAGTGGATGTCCAAACACAAACAAAGAGCAACCACAGCAAACACAGTGGGGGGAAGGGGAGTACCAGTTTGTTCTGTCACCGGGCAAGGGGACAGGGACTTGCCAGGTCTCTTGGGGGTGCTGTGGCCTCTGTGTGTCTGGGCTGCACAAAGGAGGTTTTGTGCTCAGACCCCCTCCCCAGTTCCTGGTTCCCTCTCCCTGTGCCTGCCTCTTCTGCTGCTGGTAGGCTGCAAACCTGGGTGTGCTGGCTCTGAGGGGCTCCCAGCCACACACAACTGCCCCATCTGTGCCCAAGTGCTGTGAATAGTACTCACCCAGGGCTTTTTCCATGAAGAAATTGGTCTGGGAGCCCAAGGCCATGGCAAGATGATTCACACTCCCTCCAATAACCTTTGGAAAAGGTCCATAGCCAGCTGAGTGTCGAGCTGCCAGCTCCAACCAGAGAAGCAGGTTACAAAACAGAGACAGATGGCCAGGGTTTAACTTGGGCACTTTTTCATTACTTCTATCACGACACAGCCATCAGGAGTGTCTCTGCTGCCTTTGCTGTACCTGAAAGGCTGGGCTCCCTTTCACCCCCAGCTTGGTGGCACCCTGTGTTCTTGCTGGGATCTGAGGACAGACCTGATTCTGCCTGCCAGGACTGGAACTAGTCTTTGTATACACAGCCATACTGGGAGTAGTGGTCAGGGGCTGCTGTGTTCAAAGAGGAGGGGAGGGCAGGGGGTTCAGTCTGCAGGGTAAGAGCAATGTCCTACAGGGATGAGGAAGGAGGTAGGTCAGGCAGGAAGGGATGCAGGGAGGTGCTGGAGCTGGTGGGGATGAGGACACATCAGTCCAGGGCCTAGCATCCATGACCAGATCACGGTAGCAAATCTGCCATTCCCCAGACCCCTGGCATCAGCACTGACTACACAGGTGTACTGAAGGACTCAGCTGCCAGATTGCACAAAAACCCCACTCCAGGCTGGAGTCTGGGTTTAGGGTGGGCAGCAAAGGGTCCTGGGCCTTGTGCAGCACCCACAGTGTCCTGTCCCACATGCTGCAGGGGATAACTGCCCTGGCCATCCCATTGTCCTGCAAACTGGGGAGCTGCAGTTCCTGGAGCTGCCTACCCCTTGGTCATGCCTGGCTGAATCCCCCCACATCCTCAATCTGTGCAGGACAAGTCTGCAGCGGGGAGCTCTGCCACTCATTCCTCAAACCTCACTGGTCCAGGCCAATGTCCCCCCAGTCACACCTGGAGTCAGCTGGACCCTGATTCCACATCCAAATCATTGTTAAATAAAACCAAGAGGGATGTATCAGTAACAGCATGAGAGAGATTAATTCCTTGCACGGGTGGAGAGAAAATACATGCCAGGCAATGTCTGTTTTCTGTCAGCAATTTAAATGGCTCTCTGGATGTAAGATGAGTATGTCCCCTCGCTGGAGAGCACCACACTGCACTTGCAGGGCTTTTCCCTCTCTCAAGGCCAGCTGCTGCAGAAATACGGGCAGGCAAAATTGTCCAGGGTCAGGAGGTACCAGCACTTAGTTTTTAAATAGTTTGGCTATTTTAAATGCTGGCAGTGTTTGTTGGTTTTTTTTGACCACAAGCTTTGCCCAGCCTCCCGCTCCAACTCCACCTGAAGCAGACCAGCTGGCCAGTGGCACAGAGGCTGCTGTGGTGGCACCATGGTGTGACACATCTGCCCAGGCACACAGCATCACAGCAAATCCTTGTTCAGAGCCCCCCCAAGTGCTGGCTGCACTTGTGTCCCTATTGTAGGTGGCCCCGAGTGACACCTGGCCATGGGTGTTCCTGCCTGGCTTTGGAGCTGCTGGTTTGTGCTGGTCATGGTGCCTGTGCTGGAGTTTCGCCAGCAAACTTCTTGTTCAAACATCAGCTGTACTAAATTTGTACAAAGCTTTTCTCATGCTGTCCAGATGCCACTGCTTCTAAAAATAGTCCAGTCTAGTCTGTTTTCCCAGATTCTTGCCTTTTATCAGCAATAGTTTTAATAGTCTTTGCAATATTTAAGGAGTCATTTGTCCATGTCAAGCCAGCAACTCCTGGGAAAAGGAATCAATCCCAGTTGTCCCATACTCCCATTCATGCCCTACACACACCAAAAA
>VYZP01062095.1:18062-109809 GCA_013400635.1 Hypocryptadius cinnamomeus | reverse complement strand
AAAAAAAAAAAAAAAATTACCATGAACAAATTTTTTCATTGGAAAGCAGAAGTTTTTGATGCACAGTCACAGGAGCAGGGTGGCAGAGGGTCACAACCAAGCTTTCCCTGCAGAACTCCCCAGCACACAAAAGCTGCTGTGGGTCCTTCCCTTGGCACTGATGCAGCAGCTGGAGTGGGAGCAGGATATCCCTGAGGATGCCATGGTGAGTTGTGCAGTCTTACCAGGACCAGGAGAGCCATAGGATGGGTTGGGATAGGGTGGGAGGAGATAAGAGAACATGACATGACATGAGCTTGAGTGGGCTGGGGGTGAGTTGGGATGGGGATGAGGTTGGGGTAGGAGGGGTGCCAGGCCAGCATCCAGGGGCAGTTTTGTCCTGCTGCCAGTTTGGTGGGAGAAGCTGAGGCATACACTCCTGCCTCAGTTTCCCCATCTCTCAGTGGGTATCAGTGTGCTCTTTGAGAGCCTGGCAGCTCTGTCAGGCTGGAAGTCACCATATCAGCTGTTTGGAGTGCCAGACACAGACGCTATCTGTGACACTGTTGTCTTGCTATTATTTTGTTTCATGTAAAATTTATGCAATTTCTGAAGCATTTCTGCAAACACAGCTCATAGGGACCTTGTCATCATTCAAGTATCCAGTGATATGTCCAGTTCTTGAATGTTGTGGCTTTTCTTGTGTTTATTTTTCCTCCTCCTGGGTCTTTTGCTCAGCAGACAGGCTGGTTTTTTGGGGGTTTTTTGGCTCTGCCTTCCTGGAGTGTGCATCCAGGAGGTGCAGCATTGGCAGAGCTGGTTCAGGACTGTGTTGAAATTCCAGGGGTGGTCACAGGGATACCGAAGGAACCAGAAGGAGGGTGATGGGTGCCTTAAAGAGTAAGTTCAGGGGAAAAGCAGGGACAGAGCTTTCCTGAAACCCAACCAGCATCAGCCTGGCTGGCCCTGAGGTCGCATTCACATTTCAAGGGGTGATGGACCTGAAGAGACAATTTGGGAGAGAAACATCCCTCCTCTGAATGCTGCAGTGGGATCGTACCTGAGAGCCTCCAGCAGCAAAGCTCTGCCTGTTCTCCGTGCAGCAGAGCCTTTGGGAGCCGCGGACACCTCGGCGCCCGCAGGTGCGGGCTCGGGCACGGAGCAGCGGTGTGCGGGCAGGGCTGCTCCTGGAGGCTCAGCCGGGGCACACCGTCCTGTTTGCCGGGTGCCCTCCGCAGGAGCTGCTCCCGTACTCTGCTGCCCTTTATTCTGGTTTTTCCCGGCGCGGAACAAACAACCGCGGGAACAATGCTTTCCAGGAACCCCGCACTTCCTCCGGGAGCGCCGGGGTCAGGGCTGCGAGCGCCGCAGAACCGCTCTGCGCTGCCTGGGGAGCGAGCTGGAGGGGAGCAGCCCGCCAGCCATCCTGCCGGGGGTTTTGGTAAAAAAAAATAGAAAAAAAAATAGTGACTTATCCTCCATCCCCCAAAAGAGCGTTTGAATTCCCGGTGCGAGGACAGGAACACATCGGTGTTTCAGGGAAGGCTCAGAAAGCGATAAGGAAGCATTTGGACTTTGGGAGTTACAGACTGGAGGGGAACACGCGTGGTGAGAGGCTCGTTCCCACAGCTCCTCTAAAAAAAATCCATGCATTTTGTGCATTTGTGGAATGGGATGCATATAAATTATCCATAAATAAGCTTAACATTAGTGAGCAGGTGGAACAGGGCAGGGTTCAGGAAATTATACAAAGAGAGTAGACAAAGAGCCAGGCTGCGATTGCTCTTTGTGTTGGGGAGCTGGGCTCACTTTGTGCAGTCACAACGAGTTAGTGCGAGGCACAAAGGCGGCAATTTTGGGTTTGATTAAACTCCCTGACAGCATTCATATGTTAAATGATTATGTGCTACTATCTGCTGCTACAGCATGCATATCACAGGAGAATCACAAACGAATCTGTGGAGGCCAGACTGCAGTGTCACAGGAGATGTAATTAATAAACCAAACAAGAGCAGGGTAAAAAAGCAAATTTGTTGTGGCTCTTACTCAATGACCAGGCACATCAAGTCAGGAAGAAATGACTAACATGGAGAAACACAGATGTACGTTCTGGCATTTGAAATTCTAATCCAGATGCAGATATTGTAGTCAGGATCCTGTCTCCCACCTTCAAAACCTCAGACACACAAGAACTGCGTGGCATCCCCCGTGCCAGCCGGTGCCTGCAGAGGCAGGCCAGGGCTGTTCAAAGGCATTCCCAGCATAAGGATTATTTTGCCTTTATGCTTGCTGTCCATTCAGTCTTTTGTGAGGTGCCACAGGGAATCGAGTGACATTTGAAACAGGAACAAGGATTAGACACATCCGTCCCCCCCTCTCCTGTGGGTCACACAATGCCTGGCAAGGTGCTGCCAGGCAGAGCCTCTGCACACCTGGATCACCCCCACACAGCAGGGGAGAGCACCCACATGTGCTGCCTTCAACCCCTGCCTCCACCCACCAGTGAAAAGATGTCTCTGAAACCCTTGACCATGGGCAGCAGGAGGTGAGTGGGCAGGTGATGGGCTGCAGAGCCCCAGGCGTCCCTGTCCCTGCCATAGCTCATCCTGACTGGCATTGACACAGGTGTGGGAGCCAGCTCGTTTACATTTCCATAGCCATAGCACATTTCTCGGGCTGGGGCACCCCCCAGCTGCCCTGGAGAAATAAGATCACATGAAACAGCCATCTCCATGCAGGCTGGGGATGCCCAAATCTCTAGTGGGCAGCCAAAATTGGGTTATGGGGGCTGTGGAGGAATTGCCCCAGCTCCAGCTGGATGGCTGCCCAGGGACACTGGAAATTCATGCACCAGTCTTGTTATACTGATTGGCAGCTACCAGGTTTAGGTTGTTTGTGGAGGCATTTGCCCAGGGCAGGTTTAGAAACATCCTGATCCCCAGCAAGGTGCACAGGGTCCTGCAGTGTCACCCTGTCACCACTCCTGCCCCTCAGGACAGAATCACAGAGTGGTTTAGGATGGAAAAGCCCTCTAAGATCATCCAGTCCAACCATTAACCCAGCACCACTGTGTTCACTGCTAAACCATGTCCCCAAGAGCCACATCCACACACCTTTTCAGGACAGCACTCCCCCAAAATCTTTTCATTCCCATTCCACTATTGCCAACTTTCTTCTTGCAAAGCATTTTGACCTCCCCTCAAAAGAGCAAATTGAAAATCAAGAGTGCATAAAGATTTTTATCTGGAGCCAGAGGGCTTTGGGAGCGTGTCTGCCTGCCTGGTGGCAGGGAGGGCTGGCTCCGTGGGGAGGGGAGGCTCCGTGGGGAGAGCTGGCTCTGTGGGGAGGGCTGGCTCTATAGGGAGGGCTGGCTCCTTGGGGAGAGCTGGCTCCGTGGGGAGGGCTGGCTCCATGGGGAGGCCTGGCTCCATGGGATCCCCAGCTCTGCAGGGAGCCCTGTCCCACTGCAGAGCTCGGCACAGGGCTGCCCAGTGCTCACCATGCACCAGATTGCAGTGCGAGGTTTTATTGCCCAGTCAGCTCTCCCATATCAGTCAGCTATTTGGCTGAAGGGGAGGCGTCCATTCAAAGCCAGTTTACAGCAGAGGCTTTATTTTTATTTTAAAAGCATCTGGAAATGAAAAACCCCCTTTGGCACTCATCCACTTAGAAGAGAGAGCCAGGCCTGTTGTCTGGCCAAGCAGCCCTGCTCTAGCTGTGCTGGGTGGATCCAGGGCTGGGACATTTTTCTGACTCGAGCAGGAGTGGGGTGTTGGCTTTCTTCCAGCAGCTCCACGAACTCCCCACGCCAAGTGTTGGTTTGGTCCTCACACCATGTGTGTCCCACAGTGGGGTGTCACTCAGAGGCATTCAGGGTGTGCTGTGCTCTTCCCCAGCCCAGGGACATCTTTGAGGTGGTGCCTTGGCCAGGACAAAGAGTGGTGGTGTGTGTAGGGTTCACCTCAGGTGAAGGGCAACCATGCAAAACATGGGTTGTTTATTTCCATTGTGGGATGGCTGCAGGTCTGACAGGTGACTGCCCAGAACTGGCTGAACCTGGTGGCACAGGTGTGCTGAGTTTATAGCAGAGCCCTGGTAAGTTCTCCATGAGCAGTGTACACCCCCCAAAGCCACAACATTTTGTTGAATTTTTCCTTGGCAAGGTGGTAAACCCAAGGTGGGATCATCCCTTGGGTCAAGGGGTGTTTTGGAGAAGGGAAAAAAAACCAAGATAAGTAAATGCAATGCCTGCATGCAGTTATAGTTACACAGACCTGGTTTGCATCCTGCAGGCAAACAGTAGGCACTGGAAATCTCCAGCCTGCTCTGGCAGCTGGCCAGCCCCTGTGTCCTCTGGCTGCCCAGCCCCTGGGTCCCTTCACTGTGGCTCCTCAGCAGGAAGGCAGGTTAGTCTGGAACATGGCAGAGAACAGAGTGATGACAAGGATTTATCCATTCTGTGTCACAGAAAATTGAGAAGCCCCTGTCCAGCAGCTTGGGATTGCCACTGTGGAGACTGAACCTGCTGAATGCATCAGCTGCAAGGCAGAACAGCATCTTTTATCCAAAAAGTGGGTGAGGTGAGCAAAGTGGTGTGTTCAGCCAAGAGCTGAGGATCTCCAGACTCAGCTTTCACCTCCATCCCAGGAGGGCCTGGGCTGCCCTCCTGCCCTTGAGGTGGGAGCTCCACAACCTGGGGCAGCTGCAGCCAGAGTTGTGTTCCCTGCCTGATCCACACCTGGAGGGAATGAGGATTCTTGCTTGTGAGTGTCTTTTCTGGCAGGAGAGGAAGGGAGTACCCATCAGGCTGGGAGAAGGGAACAAACAGGCAAAGAACCTCTCAGCCTATCCTCCCCAACCTGCCCTGTCCCACTGGCTCCTTCTTCCAGGCACAGCCCCCATCCCTGCTCCAGCATGTCAGCACTGCAGTGGAGGGGCTGCCCCTTCTCCCTCCCCAGGTCCTGCTGCAGAGGAGATGAGAAAGACCAATTCCACCAATGGCACAGACAATTCCACCAATGGCACAGACAATTCCACCAATGGCACAGGCCAGTGAGGGCCAGGCACGAGGAGACACGAGCAGAGACTCTTCTCTAATCTTAGCTAAGCCCTTGCAAAGCCCTACTGCACAAACACAAACTAGACTTCTTCAGAGCCTCATAAAACTGAAAAAACTGTGGCCAGACCCTTGTTGTATTGTACTCATGGCAATGGCAACACGCCCTCTTTAGCACAAAGCCTATCTTCCCACATTGGATTGCAAGTCCCCCTTTCAAAGTATGGAAGCATTAGATCTTTGCAAAGAAAGGATTTCCTGAATTATTCTAACACTGAAAAAAAAAAAAATATATATATATTCTTCCCTGGCTCTTGCAGGCTGTTGAAGTACTTGGCTGAATTTTTTTTCTTAAAAAAACCCCAAAAGCCAGAGTCATGACATAAGAACAGGATCTTGTACTTAGAAGGGACATGAACCTCCAGAGCAGGCTGTGCTACCAACTCTGCCTCTAATAATAGCTGCCAACTTTGTGAGCATTGTACATTGTTTAAAGAATCTAATCAAGTTATATATTCCTTTTGAAGTCAGACAACTTTGATTTAACAATGGCTTCAGAGCTTTGAAAAACCCAATCTTTTCTAGTTTGTCTTTCACGATAGTTCCTTACCTGTCTCCCATTGCTGAATAAATCATTATAAACATAAACCAGATGCCTAATGCTAACAATAACTTTAGAGAGCCCTGCTTCCCCCAAGATGAATGGGCAATGACTAACACACTTTTAGCCTCCAGACTTAATTTAAAGCATTCTGGAATTGTGCACTGGTGAGATGAAGGCTGCCCAAGACAATAACTTTTACATTAAATATAATCTCTCTCTTTAGCAGCAACAAAGTCAAGGTTGTTCTCCTTCAGCCCTGGTGTTCAGCTGGCCATGGGCTCTCTGTGAGCCTGGAGGCACTGGAAAAGGAAGACCAACTTAAAGAAAATGAAGTGTCTGTGTTTGAATGCATGGGAGCAGCAGGTTATGTGACTTGCAGTGAGCATGCAGCAGCCAGGCACTGCTCCTCACCGTGAACTCAGTGCTGTTTTCAGCAGAGGTGTGACAGGGGACAGTGCTGAGTCTCCAGGTGTGACAATGGACAGTGCTGAGTCTCCAGGTGTGACAGGGGACAGTGCTGAGTCTCCAGGTGTGGCAGAGGACAGTGCTGAGTCTCCAGGTGTGACAAGGGACAGTGCTGAGTCTCCAGGTGTGACAGGGAACAGTGCTGAGTCTCCAGGTGTGACAGGGTACAGTGCTGAGTCTCCAGGTGTGACAAGGGACAGTGCTGAGTCTCCAGGTGTGACAGGGAACAGTGCTGAGTCTCCAGCTGTAACAATGGACAGTGCTGAGTCTCCGGACACGCCGTCTCCCTCTGGCAGAGCAGCAAACACTCGAGCTGCCCTCAGCCTCTGTCAGCAGCTGAGCTACAGCCCTTTGGAAGCTGGAACTCACCTTGCCTGCAGAGAGATCAGGGATGTGTGGAGCAGTGCAGGGGCTGTGCTGGTGGAAGATGAGCGTTCCTGACCCAGAGACCTCGGCCTGCAGAGCGCCTGTAGCTAACAGCTGCTCCAGAGCTGCTCCACAGGGAATATATTGCTTAACAGAGGAACACATTTAAATGCATTACTAGCACAGCTAAATTAGTGCCTGGAGATTGAGCTCTGGCAAAGAAACAAAGTTTTGAGAGCTTCCTTCAGTATTCTTTCACTTTCCTATGTCTGTGCACACTAAGCCTGCAACTGGGTTAATCTTGCCGTTTTATTTTCATTATTTTGGCAGCCCTGTTCTACAAGGTTTGCTGTCTTTCTTGGTTTGGTTATTTGAAGGCATGACCAAAAAGTGGAGAGAAGAAGAAAGGATGAGAGGAAATCTTTGGATCTGCCAAAGTTAAGGAAATTAATATTAGATAAACTCTTCCACGCAGAGGTGCTTTGCCCTTGTGACGTTGCTGGCACAGCGTGGCACAGTGGGAAGCTCAGTACAGAATTTCCCGACACAGACTGAACTAAAAGGAGCCATTGCTAAAAATATACCAAAAAGGAGGCTCATGGGGAGCTTCATGGGGATTATTTCTCCTCCCTGAACTTCACAGCAATACCCCTGGTTTTTTGAGGGATCTTTTGTGGCAGTCTCCCAAGCAACCCAGTCACACTGAAGTTCAAGGATGTGTTTGAAACCCTTGTAAAGATACCCCATGAAAAATAAATGCACCCCAAAACAACCAGAGGGAGCTTTTCCAGCAAGTCACCCCTTGCCTGAAATTTGTGTTACCTTTGCATCACAGCTTAGCCTTTCCTAATTCCCAGCTGCTTGGTAAAGCTTCAGCCCTGGGCTGGGTTTTTTTCCATTCTAATTTTCAAGTGAAACCTCACCAAATTATTTGTTATGGGGGACAAGGTAAAGCACAGAGTGGCTTGAGGGAAGGAAAGACTCCAGACCCAGCATGTCCCAGGAAACTTTTGCCACCTGTTTCACTTTTGTGCTCATCAACAGGAGAGCTCCTTGCTAAACCAGACCCTACCAGCCCTCCAGCCACACTTGCAGCACCACCAAATCCACCTCCAGAGGAGGCACTAGGGCATTAGACTATAAAAGGCTGTAATTTATGTACTTTAAGCCATATTTTTGATTATGGTGGATAGCAAGCAAACCCCGAAAATCATCTTTTACAGAAAACATTACTTCTAGATGATGTTTTTCCCTTATAAAGAATGATTTACCTGTCTCTGTGGGGTTGTACTTTTTGTACAACAGAGCACATGTCTATTCTGGTTCCTTACATATGAGGTACAGATCCCAGGCAAGCAGCTGTCCTGGGGTATTGTGGGGTTTCCATGACAAATGGGAATGCTTTACAGGCAGCTTTCTTTTTTTCATCTGCAAGCCTCAGTACACTGGCAGTTGTCAGAGTCCTGTGAGCTTTCGTATCTATTATGCCTTCACCACTACAAATGCTTTCAAATTAACAACCAGCCACATGTCCTCTCTATGACCAAGCAGGAAAATGAACAGAAAAGACAGAAATTGTTACATTACAGAATACCTTCTCCTCAGTCCCACTTAGCAATCACTTTGTAAAGTGATCTGAAAGGTTATTTACATTTGGATACATCTAAGGGGATGAATAAGAGCAAACACTCCAAAAAGGGATCACAGCTGTTTCCTTTCCTATCCCTGCCTGTCTCTGCTCCCAGGCAATCGCCCTCACGGTGTCAGGCAGAATCCTCACAAAATAGTAAGAAACATGCATTTTAAGTAATCTCATAAATACATTTTTATTTCAATGTTTAGCTTATTGCTTTTTCCAATTCCTGTTTGCCTTTGAAGAGGAGTATCTTAAATCTGTGCATGGACAAGGGCAGGTGATGCCTTGTGAAGGCTGAGCTAGAACAGAGGCTGGACAGAGTTAAAGAATAAAGCAGGGATTTATTAGGAGGCCTCAATGAATCCACCTTGGGCAGCACAAGAGCCCAGCCAGGGCTGCACCCAAGATGAACCAAAATGGTCACAAAATTAATGACTGGTCATGGGGTCTCTCACTTTTATAAGTTGTGCTTCATTTGCATATTGGAGTTTAATTGTCCAATTACAGCTTTAGGTTATGCAGTCCCATCCTTCTTGTTTTCTCTGTTCAGTCCACTTTGTTTGTGCTCTTGGGCCTGAAATTTGGATCATTTGTCCTTGGTCCCAAGCTAGAGAAGGATTTTTTTGTCTGCCTGCTCTGTGAAAAGAGCTTACTGTCCCTTAATATGAAGCTAAGAACTACACACTAAAGCAGTACAGAATCTGAAAAATATAGAAGATAAAACCTGAGGCATCACAGGCACATGGAGAGCAATCCCTTCTGTAGGAGCAGATCCACTGCTGCATTGGCAGTGACAGGAGGAACAGAATAAAAAACAAGACAGCACAGCAGGAGGAAAGTTTTCTAGCAGTATATTGCAGAGCTGTCCCACCATTGCTGACACAGGCTGCCAGACATGCACACGTGGTGGGGTGCACAGCAAAAGGCTGGAATGCTGGAATCACAGCCCAACACCTTTCCTGAGTATGACATTGGGGTCCCAGGTGTCCATTTGGTGCATCTGGCACAACAATCTTACATCTGAAAATAATGAGAGAGATATTAAAAAATTAAGGAAATTCACTATTTCCCAGTCTTTTCTCACGACTTTGAATTCTTCCTGTTAATTTCTCCATCTTTTGACAGTGCCTTTTCAAACCATGATCAACGGCCCCATCTGCTTGGCAATGAGAAGTGGAGTCTCAGTCTTTGATGAGGACTTGCAGGGCTCCAAGACCTTCGATGGTCACTGGTGGGAGATCACATTCAGGCAACCCCAGGGATCCTCCTGGTCTGGCAGCCTATGGATAAAATCTGTGTGAGTGACTTAAAAGCCTCAAAAAATTGCCATGGTGAGTAATCCCCTGAGATTTGGTGTTGCCCTCATAAACACAGGCTGTCCTTTTTTATATTTAAACATCAAAGGATGCCATTTGCTTTTAAAGTGATGTTTGGTGTTAATATTCTGCTCCTACAGGCCAGTTGGATCATGGGGAGGATGCAGTCATCTCAAAATAAAGGTCTGCTCTGCTGACTGATAGGCCTGAAAAATTGTGCAACAAATGCCGATGCACAACTCATTTATATGAGACAGAAATGGTGGCAGATAATCTATCCTGGAAATGTGCACAAATGTTTTATTTCTACCTTCACTGAGAAGAAAACAGAATGTTATGTTCCTATACTTTTTATAACTCTTCTCTCATACTGCTTCAGGGTTAAAATTTTGCTATTGTGGCAAAATTTTAGTCCTGAAGAACTGCAGTGGGGGAGCTTTCATCAAGGAGACTCCTTTATGCCACAGGTTCAGCCAAAAGGAACTGCCAGGGTGTAGGTTCAGGCCAAATTTTTCTGTCCAAATGGTGATGCAAAAATCAGAAAAGTAGCAAATTTTATAATGCTTGTACTTCTGGGGCAGACTGTGGATCCTCAACGACTTTTGATGTCTTGGGGATAAAGCTGTCCAGGCTGTTTCTTCTCATTCCTGTGTCTTGCACAGCTCTGAGTGTTGTATGAGAGGAGATCACAGCAGAGAGAAAGGAAGATACAAACCCCTCTTTTCTTAGCCTCTTGGCTAAACTCCAAGTATTTTAAGCATTTCTGGTAGGGGTTGATTCCCCCAGCGAGCCCCAGAGCTCTCGTCTCTGAGGGCTGTAAATCAAAGCCTGTTCACAGGAGATCAGCACATGCCAATACTGCTTTAGGCTTTATGGCATGTACACTTCATACATCCACAGCAATGGGCCATCCCTCCCTGCAAGCCCTTCAGTGATCTAGGATTGTGTTTTGATTTAGTGGGCAGGGGAGAAAAGCACAATGAAAGTCATACAAATGATTACATGCAAAGATCTGTTCATCTTGTGAGACCCCTTGTAAATAATTTAACAAAGATCTTTAACAAGTCGCCCTCTAAAGGAAAAAGTTGGTCCACTTTAAAGCTTGCTTTTCCAATTTAGATGTTTAAATCAATACTGCAGTCTTTTAAAACAGCCAGACTCTGTAGAAATTGCCATAGAGAGGCAGACGCAGAGTTCTGGTTGCCAAGTGTAAAGGAGAAAAATGTGAGAAACTCTGTAGCAGGCAAGCACGGGGTAATCTCCCTTCCCCCAGGAGAGCTCATCCAAGCCTTGGAGACTAGTTAAAATACTGAAGCTAGAGGTTTTGCCCTTCCCAAACCACTGTCCACTTGAACTCTGCAGTGATGCTTTTCTCCACAGGAAGATTCAGCAAAGCTTTTGATAATTTTATGGGAACACCTCATTGCATATTTTGAGTATTCCCTTTACCATCTCTCTTCCAGAAGGACACGAACCTCTCCAGTAAAACACAGCTGGATCAGCACATCTCAAGGCTGCTGGGCTCCTGCCTGTGTGGAGCAGCCTGCAGTGGCACGGCTGTTCCAGGGCACGGGCAGGGCTCGTGCGAGGAGCGTGGATCCTCCCCAGGAGACACCTGATCCCCAGGGAAGGGAGAGCAGGGCAATTAGTCACTGTAAAACACTCTAACGAGGCTGAAGAAATAGCAATTGCCCACGCTCCAACACAACCAAGTGCTTTATGTGACTTGAGATGCAGTTGGAGGAATCTGGCTAATCTTCTGCTCTCCTAGTAAATCATTCATTGAGGCCATCTGTGAAATATGAGAAGAGCAGCTCCAGCCCAAGATTCCCGCTCAGCAAAGCTCTCACTGGCTTGGCCGGAAAGAAGCTTTCCTGATAAAGTTGATAGCTAGTCCAAGCCCTCATGATTTCCAGAGGCAGTAATCCTGCTGGGGAGATTAGAGAAGCAGCTCTCGGAAGTCCTGAAGTATGGCCGTGCACTCCAGCAAAATAAAGGGAACAAAAAAAGATAAAATCCGCTGCACTCGCCAGGGCCTGGCCCTGACGTGCCCCTTGATGCTCTCAGGTCCAATGACCTCTGCAGCAGCCCCCAGACAAGTCACAACCTCTCTGGGACACAGCATTTATGGAGCTCTGGAACAGCATCAAGGAAAATATCCAGTGCCTTGAGGGCCAGGGTTGAACCGGGGTTTTCCTCAAGAAGAGTGGATGCCCATCTGGGAAGTGATATTCAGCTCTCACAGCTGAATGCAGAGCCCAAAATTCCCTGCTTCAGGAAAGTTCATGCTTGAATCAAATGAGTACAGCGTGAGGTTGTGTAATAATTCATCCAAAACACCCCTGCCTACTCCCCACACCAGGCTGCTTGTCTGTGTCTTGACAGATTTTTAAGAAGCAGTCAGTCTTTCTCCACAGGCATTACTAATTAACCTGGGGATAGAAGGAAGTTCTTGGGCAAATATTTCATATGGCAAAATAAACAAAATTTTAGTTTACAAGAGAAATGGGCTGAGCACCTAAGCAGAGCATTCAAGGACATGAGTTACAATCCACCTCCTACGGGAATTAAGACAATACAGTTTTTAAAGGCTTTATTTTTTTATATCTTGTAGCTTCCAAACTCTTAGGATCTGCAATTCCCAGGTGACTCAGTAGCTAGTAGGAACAAAGAGTTTCAAAGTGAAAGACGAGATGCACCAATTCCAAGAGCCAAGAGCTTGAAGGGAAATGAAGCAAAGGCCCAAATAGGAGACAAAAAAAGAGCTCAGCAGGGCTGGAGGCAAAAGCCTCCAGTCTTACCTGGTGCTGGACTCTCAGGGAGGGTGAGGTTTGCACACAAGGAGGCTGAACACATCCCACCTTTGAACTGTGTCAAATCCCTGTTGTATGAATCCAGGCATTTATATTCTGTTTGGTTGCCCTGCAGAACTACAGCCATGGAAGGGAAAATCCACCCTCTCCTGCCCTGTGCTTCAGCTGAGCAAAAACACGCTTGGTTTAAGTCTTGGTCCAAATTACAGCCCTCTTGATGACCAGGTAAAATTGGGAAAGTGATTATGCCTTGGAGCAGCATGGGGGACAAGCAGTAGGAGCTGCAGTTCCCAGAAGACAAAGAAAGATCCTCTTTGCCATGTGAACTTTAACCAAAGTTTGCTGTGATAATCCCTCCGTGCTGTGGTTTATAAGATTTTAACTATTCTTTCTGTTCTTGGCTTCCTGGTGTTTGTTCCACTGATCTTGGGGACAGTGACTGTCTAGAATACATCAAATTTCCTGCCATCTCCCTAAAATCTCCTCAGATCTAAGTGAAACAGCATCTCATTGACCATTACCCCAGCAAGTTTATTAGTGATGCATTTTCTGCTATGGAGAGAAACAGGTTAAGACAAGTAACATTGGGAGCTGTTTTATTTTGGTTTTAAAAGTATGGGGTTCTTCCTTGCCACTTCCTAAGTATCTAGCTGCTGAAGAAAGTATTTTACCCAGTGCATCAGCTGAGGCATTAAGGAAGCACTTCCTCTAGTCCTAATTAAGTGCAATAAGTGCTGTAAATGCCCCTTCCTGCAGTGCTGTTTCTATTCTTTACCATCTGTACCATCCCTGGCAGTCAGGGCTGTGGGGGCACAAGCTGCAGCTTGGATCACTGAAAACAGAGACAGCCTGGAAGGAGCAGCAGCAGGGAGAGCAGCTGGATCCCCAGGGCAGAAATGAAGTAAAGGAGGAGGGAGATGAAAACCAAAGGGTAACAGAGAAGTGCTCAACCTCAGCAACACCAAGGACATAGCATGGCTGTGGCACTGGACACTGCCTGAGCAAAGCTGCTGAGGAGATGTGCCCCAGCACACCAGAGCTCATGCAAGAAGGGGATCTCTGAGTCAGCTGGGCTCTGGGATTTTCTGTTTGTCAGCCAGGACTTGTGTTGTTCAGCAGAAAGTTGCCCTGTCCTCCCAGACACAGCAAGATTGGTGCATCCTCCACCTTCCAAATCACACAATGCAGGCTGCAGAAGCATCTGTTATAAATCCTCTTCTCTGGGCAAAGGCAGGAAGCACAACTTTCACAAGACTCTCTTAAACTGGAGAAAGTCGTCCAGGCCTTTTCTTTGGAAGTGCTGCACCCCTCCTGGAGCCCTTTGTGATCTAAGTTGTTTAGAAAGTAAATGAAATGGAGTGAGCCAGAAAGACAGTAATGGTTATTCCTCCAAGAAGGAAAGGCTTAATTTTACCATGGGGATCTTGCCTCTGCCATGACCCCTCCAACAGCTCACAGGAACACAGGAGGAATTAACCAGCAGTGAGGACTGGTTCATCTTGCAAATTTGTAAAGAGTTTCATCTTAGTTCTTAACAGCAATATCCTTGATCCTGAAAAAAAACCCCAACAAACAAACAACCTACCCACCCCAAACTCAAACAAACAGCACCTAGTCCTCAGCTAGATGCACTCAGCTTCTCCATAGCTTATAGCACCCTCCTTTTTCTGTCTAACCAAGACAGAATTAGGGCTTGTAACCTCTTTGGAGACTTGTAACATCTTTGGAGACTGAGATGGTAAGTGCATGAAGAGCAGTGAACATTTCACAGGCAGCAGCCCTGGAGGGGCTGATCCCAGAGAGGATGAGAGGACAGGGAGCAGGATGAGAATTACCAGGCTCAGAACCATTTGTGTTTGCTCAAGGTTGGTATCTGTGCAGCTCTCTGGTAAATGAGATCAACAGGATTTTTCCATCTAATCTAAGCAAGCAGTTGGGTTTTATTCAAGTAATTCTTCTAAGGGATAATAATGTCTTATTATGACTAGAGGGCTTATTACTAGAATGTTGCACTAAATTCAATAATCTGAACTCACCAAATATCATCCCTCTTGTGGGAGCTTCAGCTGTTTGAGAAGGAGCCCCAGAGTTGCGTGATCATCCCTAAAACCTTCTCCCCAAAGTTCTGCCTTGGAGAACAAGTTGTTCATCATATGCTGAATTCAGCCTTGGAGTAACTCCAGTGAAAACAAAAGGAGTAACAACAGGAATGGATTAGGCCCAATTGCTTTCACATTTCTCCAACTTGAATTTTCAATTCCAATACTAAAGGAGGAGTAAAAAAAAACCTGACCCAACTCATGGCACAGAGACAAATACACTCCAAAATGTAAGTCTGCTTGTGATGTGACCTTGTGCCCTTTGGAAGGTGCACCAAGGGGGGCTTCCCAAAGCCTACCTAGGGAAAAAATCTCTGCTATCATCTGGCAGGAGCAATATATATTCCTGTTTCTGCCACTGTATTGTACCAATTTTTGTACAGAATGGTCAAACCTGCAGTTCTAGGCTGCTACATTTTGACTATTGACCTTACATATGTCTGAAAAAAAACAGTATCTGCCAAGCTGAGATATAGAGTCATGAGGATTTAATTTAATTTCATAAAAACATACTGAGGAAGATTAAACATTGTGTTTTCTGCACCAGCCCCATTTTCCAGAGGGAGCTGTGCTCAGATCAGGAGAGGGCACAGTCTCACCTACAAATTCTCATCTGACAGATCATCACCTTGGCATCTCTTTGGTTAAACAGAAGTGAACAAGAGGAGAGGAAGTGGAATAAGGACAGAGGCAGAGAATCCCAAGCTCCCCTGCTGACTGTGGAGCCTTGCTTTCTTGCAGTGCTTGCTGCACCACTCACTCATTAGCTTTTAAGTTCCTTCTAGCTTTGACCTGCTGTTTCCTGCCAGGGCTGATGAGCCACGAGTGCAGAGTCTCTTCCTCTGGGCCAGTTCCTCAGAGCACACTTCCAGTGGCTGTCACATGAAGCTAGCTGAAGAAAAAAATGTTGCTCTTGTTTTCACTGGAGTTATTCCCAGTGAAATTCCCAGGCTATTCCAGTGTGTTATAAAGGGGGTAACACAATTATCCAGTGATCAATGAACTAAACTGCAAGTCAGAAATCCTGGGTTCAATTTCTAACTCATATTCAACCAACACTAAGCACAGGACCTCTCTGTGTCTCCACACACTCGAGGGTTTCAATAATAATGATGACACTCAAAGCTACTCCTAAACAAACAAGAAGTTTAGGAAACACCACAGAAGCACAAAATACTGAGGCCACGTTTGACCCATGAGCTTCACTAGGTGAATGCAGAGCTTTGTCCAACTGACAGGCTGGAAGTGGAGGAGTTGGGCTCAGCTGCTATCTAGCTCAGAAATCACTGCACATTGTTTGCAAACTTATCAGGAGTGACTTGAATTGTGAATTAGCTTCAGCAAGGCAGCTGGCAGGCTGCTGAGGCATACAATGCCTGCTGAATCTGCACTTCCTGCTGGAGACGTGCGAAGGAGAAGGCAAACTATGAAAGAGCAGAGAAACCGCTCCCAGCTCAGTCAGAACTACGTGCAGCACAGGCACAACAGGGCCAGCCACTGATCCAGGGGCCAAAGCAGAATTCCCAGCAGCAGCAGTGCTGACAGTACTCAGCCTCAGCACAGCACTTGCTGTGGAGGGATCCCAAAGCCCTTTGGGAAGATTATGAGGCTCCCCCACCTTCCCCCAGCTCATTTCCAGATTGGGTAAGGCCGCGGATCTGGAGGGCAGCACTTGAACCATCCCAGCCCACACCATGACCCTGCAGGCAGCTCTCACACACAGCCCAGAGCTGGTGCTGCCCCATCTCACACCTTGGTTTTCAGTAAATAACCAAATCTCTGCCCAAAGCAGCAGCAGACACCCAGACCTGTTCAGGCCAGCCTTACCTGAGCACTCACCTGGCCAGGGCACCAGAGCAGGGCTCCATGGCTGGGTGCTCTCCATGCAGGCAGACATTCCCTGTGTGCTGTGTACATTCTGCAGGATCCAGGTCTGTGTGTGCCCACTCGGAGAAACAAGAGGACGATTCCTGTGTGCGGTCTGATGGGAACACTGCAGCATCAGCACTTGGGAAAAACCCCGGCTTGCACACTGCAATCCCCTCAACCCAACCAAAATGTGCCACAGCAGACTCCTGAAAGGCTCCACGGGCTGGGAAAACAGCCAATGTGCAATGCACTCCTAGGAAAGCTCTCTTACTGTGAGCTATTCTCTCATTTCAGGTTGTCAAGTAAATGTGTACATTTCCCTCTAGCACGGGATTGCGTTATCCTTACAGCCACAGAGAACCTTTTCTAAAATCAGCTTTAAGGTTATTAGCATGAAGAAGTCCAAACCCTCGCTCTGGGAAGTTAGTGGTGACTCTGAAAGGAAGAAGTTGCCTTGTAAATGAAAAGGAAGAAGACATTAGAAGCTTCTAGCACCAGAAGCTGCAGGGTCAGTGCAGTTCAGAGCACTGCAGGCAGCATCCCCGCCGCTCGCCAAACTCCGTCCTGCGCTTCGCAAGCCGCCAGACGCCATCCCGTGGCCATCCCCGTCCCCACAAACTTCCCCCAGCCGCTCCAGAGCTCCCAGCACGGTCAGGGATGCGCTGCTCGCTGGCGCTGAGGCTCGGTCCCGAGCTTCATGCTCGATGTTCTGTGTTGCTGATGTAAAGCAAGGCTGAAAAAGTTCTGTCGCTTCCCCAAAAAAAACACCCAGAGAGGCGCAGGCTGGAGGATGTGGCCGGGGCAGGTTGCTGCCTGCATTCAGCTCTACCACAGCCTTTCTCCTCCGGCTTGAGCCTTGTGTTGGCAACAAGGACAACCCCGATTCTCTGCAGGAAAACCACGGCGTGCTCCACACCGAGTGTGTGCAGCAGCCCGCTGCCAGCCACGGCCTTCCTGCGGGGTGACACTCCTGTCCCCGCTCGGTTACGGTGCTTTACCTCCAGTCCCTTGTCCCACCAGCTCCCTCCTGCTCTGCCACAGCGCCCAGAGCTCCTGGAGCACCTGTGTCCCACTCCTGCGCCCTCAATTCCCCTCTCATTCCCGCTCTGCCCCCAGGAAGAGCTTTGCCCCCGTGCAGGACGCGTTTGACAGAAGCTGACAATCCCACGTGCTCCCTTTTCAGCTAAAGACACGAAGCTGAGCTTCCAGCCTTGCTTTGGTTGTCCAAAAAACACAGCCACGGCCTTTAAGGCTGCTGCGAACTCCATGTGGAGGGGGTGGGAGGGAAGATGTGCAACCCCACAGAAATTCAGCTGGCCCTCCATATCCCTCCTTGCTGCCCATCCAGCTCCCCCTACCCATGCTCCTTTCATTGCTCAGCTGCTGTGTTTTAATACAGGAGGGGGAAAAAAAAAAAAAAAAAAAGGAAAAAAAGAAGAAGTGACCAGGAGCAAAAAGTCCTCAAAGGCAAATGTTTTCTATTACAGCACTAGTTCTTTCAGGGCCTTTGATGTTGCTTCTCCCACACAGAGCTGTTTCTTTCACAGTCTGTTCTTGCACATGAACAAGATGTTACACGTACTCTACATAGCACATCCTCAACTCTTATTCAAAGCATATTTGTCCCAACTCACTGTACTTTGTAACTTTTTTCAAACCAGTCCTCATGCATCATAGGCACAGAGGCATTTTTATTCTAGCTCCCCCTTTTCATATTTAATTTTCTTCCAAATTCTTGGAGGTTCTGGTCATAAATAGGGAAGTGTTGACATTAACTACGGTTGAGAGAGAGCTGTTAAGTTCATGACAGTAGATGAATTTTTCCAAAATGTTAGGGGCTTGTAGAGTTTTGTCAGAGGCTAGATCCAACATTTATATTTAGATGCTGGATTAGTTAATTTCCATTACATTCTTTATTTTACTTGGGCCCACAGTTTTTAATACCACCTGCTTCCTACCTGCCTATCACAAGCCCTAACTTTTGCATACTGAAAAAATTGTTGAGCACACATTGCATTGATAAACTATTACAGTTCTCATGATAAATTTAAATTGCAAATTATTTGGGAGAAGGAAAATATTTCTGTTCTAGCACAATAGGGTTTTCGTAATCTGTGTTATAAACTATCCAAACACAAGTAATAGCTGGGAGCTTCTGCCAACTTACTCAACTTTGGGGGTAGTTCAGAAGTGGTGCCACAATATAGGAGGTTTTGTTAGGTAATGCAGGGGTTAAGCTACTTATCTTCTGAAAAAAATAATTTCATGTCATTGTCTCCAAGCCTCATTTAACTCATATTGTCAAATAGGACTTACTTCTGCATAAACTATATTCAAACACATTGCAGAATCAAAACAATGGATAATTCTTCCAGAAAACATTGCATTATCTGAAAAATAATCAAAAATACCAAACTCTGTTATACCCCAAGACAAGAGACAGTCAAGAGACCACCAGGAATTTTACCACAGCTATTCAGTAAGACAGGCAACCTGTAGTAATTAAATCATAATTGTGTTTGTATAGAAGGTAATAAAATTTTACGGCCGTCAGAAATAAGCTAAAGAAGAACAACAGCATTTGAACTCTTGTACCATGTAAGATGGTGCTTTTTGGACAGACAGGAACTGCTTGACAGCCTGGTGTCACTAACTGTCCTGTTGAATCACAGGGGCTGTTACTGCAAACTTAGGCAGAGACCAAGAGAGACCTGGCCTGGTTGGTTAGAGATGAACAAAACTTGTGGTCTTTCAGTAATAAATTCTTACTTTACAGTAAGACTTTGGAGGTGAAAGCACATTGGGTTTTGTTGCTGCTACTAAAAATATGCTCAAAAGACTATTGCCTGTGTTTAGAAAAAGAGCCTGGTATCAAACCAGCCAAATTGGTTCACTAAAAATAGGCATTTCTTTGCTCTGTGTTTTCAGGTCTCATTTCTTTTAAATCCCCACAGTCTTTTGTGATCATCCAAGCTAACATGCATTCTTTGTTAATAGCAAGAACCCACCTCCTCCCCATCCCCAAACTTCATAATGCAAGAACAACAAACCAAATTGCTCCAGGTTTAAAAAGAAAATGCTGGCCCTGGCATGATAATCATAGGCAAGACTCAAACCAAAAGGCTTTAAGATCTAAGAGCAAGTAATAAAAAGCAGCTTGAATGCAAAAAGGGTTTGGATTGAAACAAGAGACTTCTGCCAAGTGCCCAGTCCACCCTGGAGGGATAAAGGATAGCCTGGAGGTGCAGGGACCCTTTGCAGTGGTTTCTGTGCCTTTGCATTTGTAGGAACAGCAGCCCTGTCCCTGCAGCAGGAAGCAAACCCCAGCTGTCAGCCTTAAACCAGCTCTGCAGCAAAATTACTCCCTCAGAAAAGAGACTTGCCCTAAAAAAGATCTACTTCTGATTTTCGCTTGATGACAAAGGTTGGGACCTTTGGGAATTAGATAACCAGCCCTTAAAGAAACCCAAACACCAAACCCCTGCCCTCCCCAAAACCAGCTGGAACTGAGAGAATGCCACTTCAATTCTGATGGGCAAGCACAGCTCCCTCTTTTTGGAGTGGATTAAGCAAAAGAGCCCTGGGCTTGCCCACAAGGAGCCTTTTCCTCTAAGTCTGAACAGGGAAGACACCCATGAAAAGTCTCAGTTGTCTGAAAAATGCATTTTTCCTTTGAAAATTAGCTGGGTAAGATTAACTGAAGGCTAAAACTCTTAATTTGTCATTAGAGGAGCACATCACTACTTCCTTCTCACTGGGTCTTCTGGTACCTCCAGTGATCCATCTTACACTGAATTTGCTAAGGATTACTTAACAAGCCTCAAGAGAGACTAAAATACTCAATGATAGGCAAAGATCCTTCCCATCTTCTATGGACAGCTGCCATTCATGCAATAGCCTTGGAATACAAGGGGCAGTTTGCATAGCTCCAAAAATATTCCTTGGCCTTTACTCCAAAAAAAAGCAAATGCAACAGGCCTATGACTTCATGAAATTCTTGAACTCATGTTAATGCAAAGCTTTTTTATTATGAAGTTACCAGGAAAATTATATGCTGATGAAATTCCTTCCAGGAAAAACAAATTCTCATCTTCGTTGTCACACAATGTATTAGCAGGGTCTACAGATAAGAATGTGAATATCTGCAAAAAATCATTTCCCTGGGCCAGTCTATTGTGTTTGTGCACCAGAACCTCAGTTCCAAATCTGCCTGAGCCTGCTCAAGTTCCACCTCTGCAAACAGCCCCCAACATGGACCTGCCTGGAGAAACATGCAAAGCTAAAGCCTTGCATTTAAAATGTTTTTAGCATTTTGAATTGTTAAAACGAGTTCTCTATTTTTATCATGACTTATAAAATAATTTTTAAAAAATCCCACTTCAGTGTTTTTATGCAGTATAGAGTTCCTTGAGCCTTTCAAGAATGAGTTTTCCAATAAAGTCTGCAGGACTCAGATTTACATCCTCACCCACTGACAGTTTAATTACTTCCATTGTAGGAGAAAGTATTTAATCACATACAGTCAGAAAAACAGCCCCTTAAATACAGGCTTTTGGGCCCATGATCCCTCAATTTGAAATTCAATGAAGGAGAATGAAACATGCACACTGTGATCCATTTCCTGATGCAGAACACTTGATATTATCAAAACACAGAGTTCCACAGCTGACACACACATTTTTCTAAACCATTGGTAAAATCCTTCCAGCATTTTAAGCCCATGAAATGAGGATTCAGTGTGCTCTGGTTATCATCTAAAGGCAGTGCTGGTCAATGAGCTGTGCAAAGGCCATTGCTGTAATGTTGTGCTAATTAACATATTAAAAATAGTCCATCTAAAATGCTGCTTGAATTACACAGGTATTTTAACTTAGTTCTCAATTATTACAACATTAAAGGTAACTCATCGCTGTGATTCTCAGCAAAAGATATGCACTAATGATTCCTTTTAAAAAGAAGGAAGTGGGGGAAAGACAAGAATTCTCAGACTCATCATGGCAATTCAGCAGCAATAAGTCTGGTGAAGTCATAAAAACCAGTTGTTAAATGTCAATAGTTATACATTAAAGCTGACTACCAGCACCAGCTGGCCTTCTTTCCCAAATGGTGTCCAACTCCCTCAGACAAGGCAGGTAACAAATCCAGAAATGCAACTTTTAAAAGTCACTTTTAGAGTATGCTGCAGTATCAATGAACCCTCTAAGCAGTGGCAACTCAAACGCAGTGAACTGTGGGAATCAATAATCAGCATATCAGAAAACTTTGTTTCAGAATGAACAAGTTGTGCTGGGAGTGTGAAAGAGAACCTGGGCCTACCCTGGGCCTGTTCCACAGCAACATCCATTGGTTCTGAAACAACAGACACAGCAAAGGTGGGTGTTATGGATATATTTTATAAAAGAGCAATGTCCTTCACAAGACCTTCCAAGAGTGGGGAATAGCCAGAACACTACAAAAAACGCCTGTAACAAGAGTGACTGTTTGTGCGCTCGCTTTATGCAGCTTACATTCGAATGTTTACAGAGGCCAGCACTCAGATAGGACTCTCCACTAACAAACAAATCTGGAATACATCAATTGTACAGGTAAATCAGCCAAAATGAAGCAATAGCTATGCTCCTCTCAGGTTTAAGAAAGCATGCAATAGGTTTCCCCCTCCTGCCACCCCTCAGATTTCCACATCACAGTACCAGAAAAGCATGGTAAAAGGGAAGCGGGGCACAGGTAAGGGGTTGGATTTTATCACAGACTGTTTATCAATATTTTGCAAATGGAAAAGCAGCCTTCTTTAAGCACCAAGAAGGCAGAGAAGATACAGGCATGAATAAAAAAATAATTAAGCGACTTAAGACATCAAAAATTCAAGAAATAGCACTGTGCATATACAAACAAAATTAACATTCAATACTGTAGAGCTCATTTAAAAATGGCACCAATGGACAATATTTTACAATATGCACATTTATTTGAAGTGAGGAACTAATGTTCCACGGTGGAAATGATCATACAAATAATAGTGCCACTGTTGGCCCATTCTGGTACTTCTTACAATTTAATGGAAACACTTTTAAAAATAATCTGGTATGTACATGTCTTCTGGATACCCAACGGCTTCTTCAGAACAGAAAAAACTACAGTTCTCCCCCTCCCTTTTAGCCAGACAGTATTGCCAGAGATTGTGCTCACATCTAAAGCACATAATCTTACTTTAAATTCAGTGCTATTTTCTTTCAGAAAGATCACAAGTTGTACTTTTAGGTAACAAAAGCATTTATGTTACAAACATTCAAAAATGGAAGCTTATGATTCTGGCAGACAACGTTGCGTATTAAATACAAACCAGCCAGCAATTACTGAACATAAAAAACTTATTCAATCATAAAAAAATACTATAATTCATCACCACAGACTTTTTACAGAGTTATAAATAATAAATAGCATAACACAGTAGATTACAAACGGATTTATTTTGCCCCGTTATAGTCTTTAAAAAGTAAAATATCTGTTCCTACCTCAGACTGACCAAGGTACTGTATCAAGACTACTCATAGCTCAAAGGGAACTCCTTCACCAAGCAATTTGCAGAGCTTGTGTCCAATCCAAAGCCTTTCCTCAGGAATCCAACGTTTGCTGAGCTGTTTGCTCTGCTCATGACCAAGAAAGGGACAAACTCTGCCCCGAGCAGCTGCAAAGGTCTCACCTTGGCTGCCCCTCGGAGCTGGGGCTGCCCCAGCACCTCCACACCTCAGAAAGGAGCACAAAGGGAAGCAGCACCCCCGACAGACTTGGGTAAGCACTCTATAAACAAGCTGTACACAAAGGACTTTCCCCACCCACCCCTCTGGTTTACATTCCATAATTTTGTAACAATGTCCCCTAAGGCACAAAAATACTCATGACCTCAATGCCACAGGAGACATCGATGGTGCCATACATGGTTCTCCTACACAGTAGTTTAATTAACTTAGTTATCTGCACTGTATGTCTTCAATCGAGGTGTGGATTAATTTTTCCTGGCCAAATCTTGCTGAATAATGACCTTATTTCATACAGTCTGTAGGACAAATGTTCTGGGAAGAGAACTATGCAGCTAATTTAATTGTTTGCAGAGTATTACTATTTCTTCACTGATGGCAAAAGTGACAGTCATTAGTTATTTTGCTGTGGGGTTTTTAGTTTAATGTAATAGAATGAGATTTCCACACTCAATGTGGTCTTCTGTAAATAAATTCATAAAAATTACTAGCAGCACTAAGGAAATAAAATATTTTTTTCTCCCTTCCATAAAGGAATTTGAGGCTAGTGACTGGAAAAAAAAAAAAGCAAGAGTAATTTTACTCAATAGTAGAAGTGCCAGAGAATAAATTAGTATTTTCAAATCCTTCCAAACCAAGTTATTTCCCTAGACATAGCGACCATGATAATGATAGAAGTACATTCCTAAAAATTGCAACACTAATAGGTAGATACCTATTCCTGGAATCAAAAAGTGTATGCAAGTTCCTGAAAGCAAAAGTTAGTATAATATCAGCAGACATCTTGTTTAAAAAATAAATTCGCAAAACCAGACATTAATATGGTCTACAATGTCCATTAAATGGATAAATTAAAAAAAAAAAAATCACTGGAAAGTAGCCAAGGATTACAGTAACAACAATTTTTCCTTTTAATAAACCTCATATGAATGGTTCAAGGATCAGAGTTCGTTTCTCTGTACGAGTGTACAGGAAGGGGACAGCACAGCCAGACACTGACTCAGGACTTGGTAAAGTCACTTGGGTGAGAAGTCATCCATCAGAATGAATGAGGAGCAGGAGTTGGAGCACGTCACTGGAGACTCCGTGGTGATGCTGCCTTTAGTCAGGGAATCCGAGGAAGAGCCAACGCTGCTGCTGCTCCCGTCGAGAATATCCGAGGACAGGCTGGGGAAAGGGAAAAAGGTCCTTCAGTGCAGGGGCACGAGGCTCTGAACAAAGCTCACGTGCTTCCCCCTCGGACAGGACTTGTAGGAGACCTATACTACCACTCAGTCTTTACTGCAAGACTGGCAGCCCTGAAAACTCCTTGTTTTCTGTAGCATGTTAGAGATATTCATGCTCCTCACGGGAATGAGGAGCAGAATTATTGGTTTTTTTTAACATGCAGAATAAATTATGAAGGTGATTTTAACCAGACATAGAAAGGAAGTGACAAGTATAAAACCTTAAAAGCTTATAGTAAAGGAAAAACAATAAATTAATCAGCAATGCAGCAAAGGTGTCACTAAATAGCTGGTATGCTCTTTAACACAGCACTACTCAAAACAAGACTGAGACCTATTTTTCTCACAGAATCCCTGTGTTTGGATTTTGAGGTCTAGATACAAGATCCCAGAGGGCACATAAATTGATGCTTTTCCAGTTTAGGGGGAAGAAACATGATAAAAACCATCTAGGCAGTTTCAAGTCTGTAGGTAAACTGAAATTACAGTAGTAACAGCTGATATTTTTGACTACTTAGTCTCTGACTCTACACAAAAAAACCCTTGGTATTTTACGATTGTAAAAAAGAAAGATAACTCTACAAATCGTGAACTTAGGGACAATTAAGTACCCACACACATCTTCTAAGTATTCAGTGAATTGCCACAGACACTGTATGACCACTGCCTACAACATATTGTAACGATGAACCAAAGTAACTTTGTTTATGAATCAACAAGGATTTGGAACAATTATATTCTGTGTAAATGCTTTGACACCCAAAATCTAGGCTAGAGTCTGTTCAGGAAGAATTGATCAAAGGAGAAGGACCATTGTCACAGGACACTACCACAGGATAGCTTCCATTAATACACATCCACAAGATACACATAAAGTATTTTTTTCCTGGGAAAAAAAAAACCAAACTGGAAAGCTTGTGATAAATGCACATTCCCTGTTTTGGCATTTCAGGGCACATGAAATATTTTACCATGAACTGAGATCTGTCAGATGTGTAACATCTGGAGAAAGCATGTTGGTTGTTCCTTGGAAAAGTCTCTTTGGCTGACTTTCAGTTTCCATTTCACCTGAAGAAAACAGTGCAAATAATCAAACTCACTTAAGTCTCTGCAATATCCATTTAATATTTGTCTGTTGTAAAAGAGAGGTTTGACCTACAACACTCCAAGGTTGCATTTGTAACACCAGTTCTCTAACTCAGCCAACCAAGGCTAAGACATCAACTTGATGGTAGCTCTTGTTTAGACCATCCAGTCCATCCTTAGCTAAAACTTCAGCACTATCTGAGGGAATACAATGATCTCAACGACATAAAACTTGCTACTTGTACTGCACTCAGACAAAATAATCTAAAGCAAACTAATTACTATGTCTTAGTTTTAAGTAAACAGCTGAGATGAGGTAACTGATGGAAGTCAAAAAGTTTAAAATCGTTAGTGATTATGAAAATAAGAATGACGCCGGTGTTCAGTTTCACCCTCCCCTGTACAACAAATTCTGATGCATGGGTACACTTTCACAGGGAAGCTGAATGGAATAAATCTGTAATGTGGGAGCATTTCCACTTACTCATCATGGATCAGACTATCTTTGTACCTGTAACCAGCTACAGACATTAAGAGATTAATATCATGGGGAGAATTCATGCAATCTGTTTATTATAATCTGCAGTGAGAATGAGCTGGCTCACTAATAGCTGCTCTACAACACACATTTGAAAATATCATGAACTTGAAAATAAATTAAAAAAACCAGAAACACTCTCACCTGCAGTATATTTTCATTCTTACTTTGGGGAAAAAAAGCATGAAATGGTAACAATTTTTCTGGCTTTCACCTACACTTTGCAGTAGTTGCAGAGTCAGCTCAAAAACCTGACAGAAGCTGAACATTATACCAAACCACTCTATACATTCTGCAACAGAATCACACTGCTACATTTTATAGAAGACTGGCAACTTCTAAACGTTTAATTTTCTTCAGCCCACAGGGATACATTCTTATCTCAAGGCAAGGAATAATTGGTTCTAGCAAGCAGAATGGGCAAAAAACATTTATAAAATATTCGATCTTGCAGGAAAATGAACAAAACACTAACTTAGGTAACACTTTTGCCCCTTAAATTTCACAGAGACAAATCTGCACTGCTACAATACATTGCAGAGTCCACCAGTATTAATCGCTTATGGTGGTGAAAAGTTCTTCAGTTCATGGCTTTCCTTCTCCTACTGTAAATCTATGGCTGAAATTCAGAAAAAAACAGGACCACATATTTAGGAAAAGAAAGTAAGTTCATTTACATTGATTAGATGTTTCAAAATTAAGCAGCATTTTGAAAATTCCTTGATATTTCAAGTAAGAAAAGGAAAACTCCTATCTCCACTTTGTAAAAGATGCTCCATGGGAACCACACGGATTTGGTGAGGAAAGGCCGGTCCCTTTACCTGCACTGCTTTTACAATTTGTGTAAAGTCTAAGGGTGGATATTCATTCCTTATTGATCATTTGGTTTAATAAACTTTTGGTCAATTTTGGTGCCTCTAAAATTCACAGAAAATAAAAGCCAAGACAGAACTGACATCTATGAGAAAACTTGTCTCTCTCCTCTGTCAAATCAGTATCAGACAATGTTCTTTATCTGACAGGACAAGCAGTACTGAAAAAAAAAAAGCCAAACAAAACCAGTAACTTTTCTCAAAGCCTAAATATAAGTCCTGTACAATAAAAGGATGTTTTTGGTTCACTTAAGAATGTCTAAGTTAAAAAAAAAAAAAAAAAAGCAGAAAGGATAAGCCACAGCTAAAGCTACACTTTAAGAATATCTCATTTTTACAGTTCTACTGTGGAGATTCGTTTGAGGACATTACTTGAAAGTCTCCAACATGGAACAGCTCCAGGAAAGAATGCATTTTCCCCCTTCAGGAGGAAGGACACTGATCTATTCCATTTCTCTAAACACTCACCTTCTGAACTTTCAGAGTGAAAACAAACATTCAGTACTAAGTTTAGAAGATACTGCATGATAAGCAACATTCCTAAGATGATCTGAAGGGTGTGCACTGTTCAGTGGTACTTGTAGGAATGTTATGAACATTCGTAAGCTCTGACATTTAATTTGATGTATAACAAAGTTTGCCTCTGTCAAGCAGTAGCTGTTTTTTAAGTTTTTCATTCCTGTGTTTTAGATTAGCTACTTTACATTGTATTTTTGAGTTATGTCTGGCAAATTCCAGTTCCCTGTGGATAGAAGTGCATTATATTTACAGAATATAACAAAAAAATGTACCCAGCTAGGAAACTACATGCATATTAAGACATCTGGTAAGGTAAATATACATACCTTTTCTTTTAATGGGGCCAAGAACACTGGGCCTGATACAGTTGATTGGACTTTGACTCCTCCTGCTGAAGAGAGAATACTGAGAGTCAGGCCTGTAAAGGTTCCAATTTGCATCAAATCAACACAACCACAGCACATGATGCATTCTTCAAAGCTATTCCTGCACAACTGGAATTCCTGTGGAATCTAAATACATAGATAACACATAAGGGCTGCCTATTAGAGCAGATTATCTGCCACATGAAGTTGTAGAAGATTTTCTAAGGTTTTCTCCTTCCCTTAGTGAATCACATGCTCATTTCAATCCTTTTCTAAATTTTGCAGCCTATTTATATAAAATTAATCTGCTGACAAAGTTAATTTGAAATGCCTGAGGACTTCCCCTCAAGTTACCAAGTCCAGTTTAAAGTTGACACATGCTCTATAAGAGCACACACATAAAGGTGCCATTGGTAAAGGCTGAACTTTCAGAGCATTTTTATGTGGCAATGCTTCAGCAGTTGTAAAACTGAAGTCTCTTTCAATGCCTTAACATCAACTTGAATTAATCTTTGTCTTAAATTCCAATGTTAGCATGACAGACACTCATTACTTACTTGCAGAATCGCCTTGTTGGACTGGGAATAGGGCTCGGAGGTAATCCATTACTGCTCACAAACATTTGCAATGATGGTGAAAAACATTGCTGCAGGAAGAAAGTTCAAATGAAGACAGTTTAGAATTTCCTTTAAAATACTCAGATGTTACACTCCACCCTCCAAAACAAACATCCCCCCTTCTATTCCCTTTTTATGCTTAAAGAAAAGCTAGCAACAGATTATGCAGATTATCAAATATAATCTTACAAGTACTAGAATTTAACTTAAAAAACATACTGGCCCACACAATTCTGCTCAGATTAAGCTAAAATTGAAACCCACAAGAGAAGTAAAATTGAAATAGACACTGCTATCTTAATAAGAGAATTGTTTCTGTTCTTTGTTACATTTAGAAACAGCAGTACAGTACTCAGGACTTCCTTCTTTCAAGGGGCTTTTAAACAAACAAGCTGAGTTTACTCAAAATACATCTGACCTGAAAACTGACAATATTCCAGAGTAAAATAGGATATTTAGCTCTGTGATTCTGATAAGCTAATTTGAGCTTAGCCCATGAATGTTTCTAGCTAAACACAAAAATCTTTCTGTCAAGTTATCTGCTAGTGCTTTACAGTCAGAATTCCAAAGGTGCAGAACCAGCTGCCAGCATCAGTGTTTTCCCAGGAACACATTTACCCAGCACTCACACGTGGCTGTTACATGCACCAGTCTGGTAGGAGCCCACAGACTGCTTCTCTTTTGTACAAAAGCAGAATCACTCAAGAGGGTGCCAACAAGGTCAAGCAGCCCATCTTCAAACCCAGGTGCCAGCTTCTCTGTGCTACACTGCAGTTTTCCAATCCTCACTGGAAAAATAGCTCATCTAACATCCAGCTCTTTCTCTGGCATCTGCCACCAGTTTTCAGGATGAGTTCAACACACCAAGTCCTCCTCCAGAGAGCATTTGTTCCTTCCTTTCCATAACTGATGGACATATTTTCATCTCTCACCATACAGATTTGCAGTCCAAGTTTGGTGCTTCTTCCCCAGAATCCCCCCACTTCTGCACCTGGAGATGCTGTCCGTGACTATGTTCCTGACCTCTTCCAGCTTCCCTAGAACCAGAACCCCAACCCCCCCAGCACTGCACAAACAGCAGTAACTGAAAACATCCACTGTTTCACTGCTTAAACTCTGGCTCCCAGATAGTAACCATTTGATTCTAAGAAACCAACAAAATATGGATTTGGCTTTTTTGGTGCTTGTTCGGTTGTGTTGTTCAGGGGTTTTTTAAATTATGGAACAATTTGTGAAGTTCCAGATCTTGGCAGTTTAGCTTGGTCCAGAATTCTGAAATATTATCTCAGCCTGGTATTTCACTTATCCTACCTTTCCTATTCCTCTTGTAGGTGAAGGTGCAGGTGAAACTGGAACGAAGTCTATTCTCTTTGGGGAAAAAGATTTCTCAGACTTGTCCAAGTCATTGTCGCTCTGTGAATACAAGGTTTCAGACTTAACACTGGCACAGGACATTACCTTGAAATCCAAGGCACAACCTTCTAATGGAAAGTCATTGGGTCAAATGCACAAAGTAGCAGAGGGGCTTAAATTCCTCTTAAATTATTTTCACAGTTAATTCCTCTCTTTCCCTTAAATTTATCATTTGAGTGTAAAAGTGGAATTAAATAGGAAACATCTATAAAAAGATTACCAGGCTCAAGCTTTCCTCCCATGACTGGCTTATCTGCATTGCTGTCTGCACTTCCCTAGAATACAAAAAACCCCATCAGTAGCTACAAAGAGGATAACTCTGGCTATTTCACCACCTTCTTTCAATAACACTCACCTTTCATGTGCTGCTTCTCTGTTCATTAAATCCACTCCTTCCTCCTGCAAGAGATAAATGTCTTAAGTTTTCCCATAACATTTGATTCATCACAGAAATAACACTCGTGATTCCACTACTTGCCATCAGGATTGAAATAGGAACAGCAGAACCACTACACAGGAAGACAGGACAGCCACCAGTCCAGCTCACTGCCTCTCTTAAATGGAATACTTCTAAAATGCAAGGTAGCTTAAACACAACAATAAGCCTTGCAAGGCCACTTCCTTGTTGAAATTAAGTCTTAAGAAATATTCAGTTCTCTTTAGTACTTGAAATACTCAGTAGGAAAGAAACCCCCAACATGCAAGTACTTCAATACCATATAGTACTTGTCATTCTGTTACTGCATACACAGATAAAAACTCCACTCACCCTTCTGATCTGATGAAGTCGGCTGCTAGGAATACGAATAGGAGATGATGACAAAAACTGGGAAAAAAAAGTGACAGCCACAATGATTAAATCACACACAACCGCTTGCACACACACCACTTACCACCAACTACATTCTTAGGGAGTTCAAAATGAGCTGCACAACTACATGTGGATGACTCAAACAATGTTGCAAAAAAGCAAACACTGACCCTCAAGAGAAAAGACTTGTTTTACCACTTACAAATTCCTTCTATCACTCAGCAAGTGGCACGGATCTGACTTGCAGGCAGACACTGCTCAGCATCGCAAGTACACAAATAGCTACAGATGCCATTTAGACAAGGGAGATACTACAAATGAAACTGTGATTGTTTCACAATTCCCCACTGCCCAGGATATGACAAACTCCTGCAGGACACCCTACTCAACCTGCTGGCTATTGTAAAGGAGAAATCTCAGTGCTTCAACTCAGTCTTGAACAACACTCCCTAAAGCTTAACTTCTGCAAGTTTTCAATTGTGTGCAATTTTATGCATCTAATGCCTCTGCAACTCCAACATCACATATAAATGGGCCAACAGTTCCCACTCAGGATGGCCATGTGTCCAATGTCACACCTACTGGCATGCTCCAAAATTCTGGATTCTTAAGAAGTCTCACAACATAAGACTTTGAATTAAAAATCCCTGACACCTTTCCTGAATAGAAGACATAGAGGAAACTTATGTCAGGACGTTAAGGTTTTGAGAAAAGCAGTATTTAATCTTCACTATCCTCAGACAAGACAGAAAAATTTCAGTGGAAAGAGCACATAAATCCCTCACCTGACGAGGATAGGGTAGATAGAAAAAAAGAAATGCAACATCTTTGAAAAGTTAAACAACTGCAGTAGTGTACACTACCAGACATGCAACAGAGAGCAATAAATTCCCCTTCTTTCATGATTTTCTGAGGTCTAGTGTTCTGCCTTTGCGAAAAAAGAGCACTATGTCAAACAGGTCAACAAAGAACTGTGACAGTGTCCATTTTCAGAACAAAGTAAAACACCCTTTCAAGACACTTAACTCTGATAGCATTCTACTCTTCTAACACAGGCTTAAATTAACTTTAAAACTGGACTTAATATGGGGAGTCACATAAAACGTCAACTACTCTTGTCTTCTTGGGGACAGTCAACACACCAGTATTATTTCATTATATGTTGCAGTTAGAGGTGAAAAAAATGCTTATTCTGCAGCTTGGAAGCTTGCTAGGATACTTAGTGCAAATACAAATCAAGTTTAACTTCATTTCTCTACTCCAATTATTCCTTGCTGTGTGTAAACATGACATGCTTAAGATTCCTCACCATTCCATGGCGGCTCATAACTGTTGTGCTGTTCCTGCGAGTCCGCAACACGTAAGGCTGAAACACCTGGGAGCTGTCACTGCAGGGGGAGAAAACAAAGTTTTGTGAACAGCTTTTTTGGGCGCGCTTTACTTAAAGCTCCACAGTGCTGTGACACGCGCTGCAGCCTCCAGAGCGCTGAAAACATTATTTTATTTGAACAGGAGCACTGCTGTCGCCGGGAGGGCGGCGAGCACCTTCCCTGAACCGAGGGGGGACAAGGGGGCACCGGCGGCCCCGGCCCCGCGGGACAAGGGACGCGATCCACAGGCCGCTGAGGGAGCGCCGGGCCTGGCCCAGGCCCCCGGCGAGGAGCGGCGAGCCCAGGGCTCGATGAGCCGAGCCCCCCGGGCCCCTCACCTGANCGGTGGCGGTGGCGGTGGGAGCGCTCCCGCTGCTCCCGGTGCTTCCCTCGGTGCCCACCGCGCTCCGCGCCCGCCGTCGCTGCGCACTGCGCATGCGCAGGGATCGGGGCGCAGGCAGCGCCGCCCGCCTCGCAAGGCGCATGCGCGGTGGCTCCGCACCCCGGCACTGCTTCGGCGGCGGGAGAGCTCCCGACGGCCCCCGGGGCCGTCGCGCGCGCTGATTGGCTGTGGGAGGAGCGCGTGTGTGTTTGAAACGCCGCAACGGTCGCTAGGACGCGCGCCCCGCGGGGGCGTGGCCGGGCCGTGACCTGGAGGAGGATCCGGGTTCGAGTCCCACCCCGGCCACAAACCCGGCGCCTTTTTCCCGTCTCAGGGGGGAAAAAGGTTTTACAGCCTTCTTCAGGTTCAGGCCCTCTCCGACCTAAGCCCCGCAGGCTTTCCCAGAGTTCTCCCCAGCCTTCCCTAGCTGCTGAAGCACGTACCAGGGCTTTGATTGCAATGAGAGTGGGCTCAGCATTCAGAAATCCGGTGTAAAACTCGTTAGGAGACATGATCCCAGATCTTGACAGTATTTAGGTTTGGATTGACTTGGGCAAACCCACTCTAAGTGATCAAAGCATCAAAGTTCATGCTTACTTTACAGTATTTTTCTGCAATAACTGCATCATACATATTTGTCTCTTACATGTTGGGGGCTTCAGGGTCTTTCCCCGCTCCAAATTTTAAAAGGTCTTCATTTTCTCCTGGGATAAACCAGTTATTTTGTCAGAGTGCTAGGTGTTGAACTGTTAAGATAGAAAAGTCAGCATTTTTCAATATTTCGACTATGTTAGTTGGGAAGACACCTAGATGAATTATTCTCTTAAACAATTGAGGGTAGATGCTTCTAGATGACTGATTACAACTCTTGTTTCTGTACCTTAATATATATTATGGTACCTCCTTGCAGTTTTTGTTAATCAAGACTGACTTGAACATATTCCATTTTTCTATGACTGGGGACTCTGTGTCTCATCAACTGTTGTTGATGCTTACTTAGATTTCTTTCACTGAAGTGATGCTATTAATGAAGACCTTTGTGCTGACATGCATAAAGATGCATGGAGTTGAGTTAAAAGACCCACAAGATTACATTTAAAATATTTACAAGATTTTTTAATATGTATTTATAAAGAAAAACCCAGAGGAAAAAAAATCCTTATCTTGTATTACCGCAGAGGAGAAATACCTTTCACAGTCCTGTGCCCTTTACACTACATCCTACCACAGCCCATAATGACACCCTTCTGTGAGGTGGTACAGATTTGCCATCTCCTGCAAAGACTGAGAATGTAAATATGTAAATAATTTTGCTTAATTTCTAATTATTATGACAAGTCTGATTCATTGGAAAATTAGGATCTGTAGCTGTGAAAAGAATATACTGTTAATCACCTTTTGCTGCCACCATTCTCTAAAAACAATATGACACTTTTACTGAACCTGCACCAAAATCATTGTCTGGTGCTTCAGCACAAGCATTTCACAGCTTGGAACAGCTTCCATACCTTCATTTTCCATGGCTAGAATTGCTAAAAGGCAATTCAGGTGAAAGTTCCTAACAAAACTTCTAGCTCTGAATGGAAATCCACTCAAAAATATGCTGGTTCTCTTAATATAAAAGCCACCTGCAGGATCTGACTACAGCACTAAACTATGTGGATTTTGCTATTTATTTTTATTGTGGAGTTATTATATTATGTCCTTGCCACTAAGGGCAGCAAACAACTTCAAATGCCATGTACCAGGATACTGTTAAGGAAAAAGCCAACAATATCCAAAATGTGGCTGAGAGCTCAAAAACATCTGCTCCATGTTCTCAAACTTTCCAGTGCCAGGCAGGCACATTATCCTGCTGTCTGACCAGGATTTACTGTAGCCAAGAGAACCTTAATGGGAATATATGTCTAAAGGAAAGTGGGGACTGTCAGGGTGACCCTCAAAGGGCTGAGGAGGGTAATGAGGGAAAGTTGTGCTGTGGAACAGAACTATGGAAATGAGGAAATCACGAGCTGTTGAGTTAGAGAAACAGCACCATGGCAAGAGGGGTTAAGAAATGAGAGAACATGTCAAAAAGAGCCTTGGGAGAGTGAAGGATGGATATTTATAGTGGGGCAACAGAGACTGGAAGAATGAGATACGTGAGTACAGTTACACAGAGGGACTGGTGGGCATGAAGTGACTGATGATGTGGGGAGTATTTAGTAGTGTCAGGGAAATACCCGTGGGTGAAATAAATACAGCAACAGTCACAAAATGCCATCAGCCTTAGATAAATTAGTAAGCATGGAGCCCATGAAAAAAATGTTTTAGCTTTCTATAATCTACCCTCTTTCTCTGGTTATTTCTGTTCCTAAAGACTGCCTGAAACTCTCACTATAAACAGGAGCACCTCTCTTATGAGGAAAGGCTGAGACAATTGGGATTGTTCAAACTGGAGAAGAGAAGCTTCAGAGTGACCTGATTGTGGCCTTCAGGTACCTGAAGGAAATTTACGAGAAAGATGGAGAGAGATTATTTACAAGGGCCTGGATTGACAGGACAAGGGAGAATGGCTTCAAATCAAAAGCGAGTGGGTTTAGACTGGATATTAGGAGGAAGTTCTCCCCTGCGGTGGGGGTGAGGCACAGGGTGCCCAGAGAAGCTGTGGCTGCTCCATCCCTCAAGTGTCCAAGGCCGGGTTGGACAGGGCTTGGAGCCACCTGGGATAGTGGAAGGTGTCCCTGCCCATGGCAGGGGATAGATCAAAATGGTTTTTAAGGGCCCTTCCAGCCCAAACCATTCCATGATTCTATGGTTAATGCCCTGTTAAGGCAAACCAGATTCCCCACTTCTTCCCAAAACTTAGGAGCCTCAGCACTGCCCACCAGCCAGTGTGGCACTGCCCTTCCAACCTATTTCACCACAACCTCCTCTCTGGGTATAAACTAGGGCCACATGTAGCTATTAAAGCATTCTGAAAACGTTTTGGTTTTATTCTTTATTCCTGGAGCTGTCTGGGCCTGCACAGAACCACCCGCTGGTATTACTGCGAGCGGGAACAGCTCGGTACGGGCTCAGAGGCGATATTTTCGCTGTGTGGCGATCAGCGCCGTGTCCTTCGGTCAGAGAGCTCTGCAGGACGAGCACGCTCCGCTCCCCTCACGCCTGTCCCCTCACAGAGCCGTGCCCGAGCGGCCGCGGCCCGAGCGCTGCGCCTGCGCCCTGCGGCCGNCCACGGGCTCAGGTGAGGGGCCCGGGGGGCTCCCGGCCCGGCCCGGCCGTGCAGGGGCTCAGGGGATGCTCCGCGGCGCCACAGGGAAAAGTGGGATCCTGAGCGCTGTCCCAGGCTGGGAGGGATTTAGGGAACATACCGACGTATGGAGGGGTGCGAGGAAGCCCGGGAAGACGGGCTTTGGTTTTACTGAAAAGCTTTGTTTTCACCAAGGGCTGCTGTGTGTTGCAGAACACCGTCCGCAACGTCAAAGAGTTGTGGCTGTTTTTATACATCGAATAACAATCGCGATGATTTCTGTAATGGATCAGGTCTGAACAAAATAAATCACTGCTCTGTGTATGATTACAACAGTAAATGCTTTCGGAACAATCAGCCAGGTTTGGTAAGGAAGGTCATTTCACGGGACCTTGACGTAAGTTTTACATTTAGTGTAAAGCGGTGTGTCAGGTGGCCAGGAATTCTCCTGGGTGGTACTAATTTCTGTGGTGTGCATTACAGGGAGAAACACCGTGTGCCGTGTAGACAGTTGTGCTTGGATGGTGCCACCAGCCCGTGGCAGGTCTGTTTGCGGGAGGGTTGGGTGTTTGCCAGGTCTGGCTCTCTTCGGCCGGCAGGACAGAAAGTGGCAGTGGCAGGCAAGGGCAGGTGAAAGCTTTCAGACAGGTAGGGTTTCTTGTTCAGTTTTGTTTGGGTGAGTTTATAACCCAAAGGGCTGTTGCTTGTCTCTTCTGAGCTGTTGAGAAGTTGGGAGATGCCCCATCTGCTACATGGTGTGGCTCCCATCCAGCTGTAAGGTGGTCCATGGGCTGCTGCTGTTAGTAGCATGTCTGCATTTTGGGAGAGCATATTGACAGTAAGTTTCATAAACTGTAGTATTTTAAATGATAAGTACTTCCTGGTGAATTGATTTTTTTCCTTTTCTGTTTCTGTAAGGAACTGGATATCAAGAGATTAAAAAATCTCACATACCTCTTTTACCAAAATTGATAACAGTGTCTGACAGTTCAGATGAAACACTACTTCTTGCCTATTCTATCATGATTTAATGCTAAGTGAATGTAATTTTGATTCTTTCACATAATCACAATGAAACAACTCCCATTTTACTTTTTGATGCAGTATGGAGGGGTTGTGTATGGCAGCTCTCCCCTGGGAGGTTTCTGAGCAGGTAAACTAATTGTGTAACTGAGACAAGACATTTTTAAAATCTCAGCCTTTTGTAAATTGGAAATTGTAAGACCCTTGACTCTTAAAAAAAACCCCGAGCAAATTATTTAATTCAGGGTTTGGGCAGATAGAAGGGTAAGCCTGAGCTCTTGCCTTGGCACTGTGCATATACTATGGGTTAGGTGTTCATACAAATAAAACTGAAATGCCATTGAACTAATCTGAGGTGGTTGCAGTGGTTTGCTTGTTAGTTTGGAATTTTCCACCAGAATACTGTTTTTGCAAGATTGCAGCTCTTGGCAAGAAACTTCAGTTTTTCCCAGAATGGCTTTGTTGGGTAAACTGAAACAAAAGCTCTTGCTCTTACACAGCTTGCTTTTTCTCCTCTGCCTCCTGTTTTGACTTCTTCATTTTTTAGTTAGGAACTTGGAAAATGAGTTGCCATAGATCCAGAGAACAGTTATAAGTGGAATATTTTAGATCACAAAAGTTACATTTCACAGAACTTTTTACTCTTGTTTTTGTGCCAAATAAAATTGATTTTTAATGGGAACTGTAGTTTTCTGTGAAAAGTAAGTCTGAGATCTGACCAGTTCTGGTGTTTTTGCAAGGGAGATTAAAGATTGGATTATTGGTAGGTCTTTTTTCTCTCTCTATCTGCCAGTTAGCACTGAGTATTGGACTCAGGCTGTGGTAGTGTGGGACAGGATTGTTCCAACCTGTTCTCCTGACGCAGACCCTGGATTTCAGGATGTGCTGTTTGTCTTGAGTTTGCATGCCAACCAGTACACTTACACTGAAAAGAATTGTGGCTGGTGGCCTCAGCCAAAACTCATCTCTAAACATCATGTCATGGATCCCTTCAGTTTCTCCTCTTCCACCTCTGTCAAATGGCAGCTGTTTGATCTCTCGTGGGTGTGAGCTGAGTGAAACTTCTTGGAAAATCGGAAATGATGTCTGGTCCTATGTACTTGACATTTTGGAGAAGGAGAGTCTATGCATTTTTCTTGGCAGAAAGTACAGTGCCTATGCCAATTGCTGTTGGCTTTTATTTCACAGTATAAGCTTTATTTGTTTTATATTTACAGCTACACAAAAGCTGTCTAAAACTTATGTGTCTAATTGGTGTGTTTTAAACTAGAGGATTCTGACAATGGTGTGTCATGAAAGTGCAGTAGGATTATCAGTCCTTACAGCAAGGTAGTGCTGTGGGTCAGGTTAGTTTTAAAGAAATTGTATTTGTGGGGGGCTTTTGTTCATCCCAAGTTAGCAGCTGAAACAAAAAGATACAATGTGAATTCTTGTAATTTGAATCTTATTACAGGCTTACATTTGGGTTTGTTCACCTTTGCAGTTCCTCATTGATTTTTGGGCATGGGGATTGTAGGGTTGTGGCTTAACATTTTTTTTCTAGCGACCATAAAATTTAGTTTATTTCTGCAGTCGCATTCATTAAATGCTGATCATTGGCTGTTGATAACATTGATGATGACATGACCAGTAAAACTTGCTTTAGGAATCAATAGAACTAAAATTGCCTTGAGAAAGAAGTTCATTTTGTGTCGAATAAATAATCCTATACCATTTCAATGGATACATTGCTGTGGGGCCTTAAAAACTGGGTTTACTGTAAGTGCAATTTAACTTTTGCTGGAAAAATGTTCAGAAGATATTAAATGTTTGTAGTGATAATATTTATCAAGATGCTGTATTTTTTAATTCTGTTTTATCTGTGGGATCGAAGCTTGTTTCAGTCACTGCTTACTAGCCTTTTATACATTTGTTCTGTTGAATGACATTTGAAGCAATATACAAGCAGCAGCCATTCCAAACATAATAAATCCCCACAGTCTAAACAATTCTTCAATTATTCCAAAGACACAAAATGATTAATTGAAATCATTAATTGAAGTAGCTGGGAACTGGAGGATGAACAAGTTGATTTGCACTCTCTGCCAACAAGCTAAAAGAGTTCTTACCTACCTGTCTCTGGAGTGCTTTGTCTCGACAGGAGAGCTGTCACAGCATTTGGAACTGAGCTGATATGAAGAGGTGCTTTTTGCTGGGAAGGAAATGGCTTCTGCATTTGACGAGTGTTTCTTTTCGCAGCGATAACTCCCAGGTGTTCCAGGGCAGCGTCCTGCGCACCCGCAGGAACAGCACCACGGTCATGAATCGGCACAGCCTGGTAAGGACACTCCTACACCCACCCCACAGGTGCCAGGCAGAGTGTGCAAACAGGAATGAACAAAGTTAGACTGCAGTCTGTGAAACTAATACCACATTGCTTTCAGAAACAGGGCTCTAGACTGTGACATTAATGTGCTGTAGCTGTAATGAAATGTTGCTTATAGATCACTGGGCTTGGAAAATGCCTGTATTTCATCGTGATCATAACTTTGCTTGTAAAATAGGTGTTCCAAGGTAGAGTAAGAAAGGTAGCTTGCTAAGAAAACTAATTATATAACTGTACTGTTAACAGTAATCAATGTCTTAAATTATTTCTGATGTTTAAGAAAAAAAGTGCAGACAAATACTTCAGCAAGGTTGCATCTGTAACAGAACCAGAATAGTTGTATATAAGAAAGATTGGTGGAAAATCCTTTCTCCTGCTGGCATGAAAAACTGAAAGAAAGTCTTATGGTCAAGATTTCTTAAGTCTCTTTCTTCATACTTTTAAGACAGCAGCTTAGTGTAAATCTGTTTGGGCTTGTGGTCAGGCAAGAGGAGAAAAAAACAAAGGCGAAAGCTCAGTTTATTGTGTTTACTCCTGAAGATCCTCAGTTGTTGGGCTAAAAATATGCTAATTCAGGATGCCTTGCCCAGAACTTGCTGGGAAGCAGGAGCTAATTCACTGATGGGCTGCTCTTCTGCCTGCCCCTCATAAATGTTGCAGTCTTCTGGACTTAACCAGTGTTTCCATCTTCATGGGATGATGTTCCTAACCCTTCCCCTGACACTAATGTTATTAAAAAGTGTCCTTCTTCTTCACTCCCAGCTGACCAGGTGCTGACAAAGTACATGAAACTTTACTTGCACTGAAAATCAAGTTCCCTATTGACTGCTAGATCAGTGCCTTGTCTGCTTGAAATGCTCCTTTGAGTTATGATCTGGGTTATGGTTCTGTTGAATGTGGCAGGGGGGATGGAATTGGAAAGGATCTTGGAGATTCTCATCCTTCTGTGGTCTTAAACCAGGATCATCCACAGATAAATGATTTTGTGACAGAATTAAGCTTTCAGCATCAGGGGCCCTAAGCAACCTTCCCTGGTATTCTTCCTATACCAAAGAAGTACATTTAGTTTTATGATGTTAGAGATATTCTAAGGAGCTAGATCACATCTACTTTTGTAAATTAAATTTTACATAAGAAGGTGATAAAGTGTATTTCAAAACCCCCTTCTTTGTATTTAAGAAAACTAATCCAAGTTTTACTGTAGTGTAAACTGTAAGAGGGTTAAAAGATTCAGTAAGCAACTGAAACTTATTACAAGCATTACAAGTACAGCTTAAATTTTATGTTCTGTTAAACTTTGTGGGAAAAAAGTTGATTAGTGTTGTCTAATCTGTGTGGTGTTCCCTGTCAGGGGAAAAACAGGAGTTGCTAAAATCTCTGGTAACTGGAGGTCATACACCATCAACTCCATCTTCAATGCTGTCCCAGTTGCTCAGCTGAATTCCACAATCTGATTTTGGAGTAGCTTCTCCAAGTCTCAGACTTCAGCTGGTTTATAATGACGACTGCAAAGGCAGTGGTGCCATTTGGGCTGGGGCTTGATCTGCAGTTTTCTGACACTACATGTAATTGCCAAGGCAGGGTTAACCAGGCTTTGCAGTATCTGCAGTTTATTTTCTTCCAGGAGATACCAGTGAGTAAATGTTTTGGTGTTTTTTTGATTTGTTTTGCACGGCTGGGGTTTTTGTTTTGTTGCTTAAGCAGAGCAGTTGGGTCTGTGGTTAGATGTTTAGGTGCTATTTCAGCAGAAGCTGATGTTAAATTTTTTCTAACTTTTTTTTTCAAGCCGGGTAGTTTCCCGGCTGGGTTCAAGTGGCTGTGCTGCAGGAGGCAGAGGGCACTGCAGGGCAGGGCAGAGGCACTGGGCCAGCCCCTGCTCACCTGGGCTGTGGCTCCTGCCAGCCTGGCACTGCTGAAGCTTTACCTGCACTGGAGCACACTATCTGACACACTGGAGTGGGGGGAAGATCATAGCATAATAGTTTGTAATGTTTTTATTAAGCTTTTTGCTCTCTTAAAACAATGGGGATTTGAGTAGCATAATTTTAATATATGGGTTCAGTTTAGCAAGTGAAATCCTTTGAAAATGACAGATGTTTATTTTCACAAGAATTAAACCAAAGGATGCAAGCAGAGCAAAAGTGAGTTTTACACACTGACAAAGGAAGGATGATGACTTATTGGAAACAAGATGTGGGATCCTCAGAGCTGTGTTAGTGCATCAGAGGAACACTTAATTGTCTTTTTAAATTTTTTGTTTTATACTGCAAGACACTGGTTTTTTACATATTCTATTAATGTCAAACCTTAAAGTATGTGGATCACAGTCATAAAATTAGAATATAATGAGTGGAACAAATGCATTTCTACTGTGGAATGACAGAGTGAATAGGCAGGAATGCACTATTGTCCAAATCCTTTTCTGTGTGTGAGAATCAAGGTCAACTCAAGGTCTGCATTGGCTGGTGCAGCTTGGAGGAATTTTTATTAAGTGCACAGGATTTTTGGGAACCCAGTATAATAGTAAAGCTGGCCTAAACTGGACATTAAAAGTAGCAAATCAAGATATGATAGTTGTTAGACTTTAGTATTATGTATTATGATGACTAAATTCTGGCACAAATGTTAATCATCCTCTGTGTGAGCCTGATAGGCTGAATTCTTTTGTGAGAAGCAGGGTGTGATGTCTTGGTGTTTGTTTTTTTAGAAGGAGGGTTCTGGATGTGTGCAGCATTAATAGTCTGTGTTAACTTACCCTGTCAGACAGCAAAATCCTTGTATTCTCCATGGCACTGATTAGAAGATGGTGCAGTCAGAGTTAACTGAATGTTTGTTACCTCTCCAGCTTCAGCATGATGAAGAGCTCTGGTAATGTTTTGTGAAGCAGATGCAGCCTTATAATGAATGAAGTATAAAAACACCTATAATAGTGCAAGCCTTACTTGCTGAACACATCCATTTTGAAAAGACATCTTATTTTTTGGAAGGATTGTCATCTTACAGAGAAGTTAAACCTCTATTCAAGGCTTCAGTTTAGAATTTTTGTTCCCTGAATGATTATTACATAAATAAACTGAGGGTTGACAATGTGAGGGGTGAGAAATTTATGAAAGAAAATTATATTTTGAGAAAATAATCACTTTAAATTACTCGGTTTTGGGTGTGCAGTTTTAGATCATAGCATTCCAGTGAGATCTTGATGCAAAACTGTCAACACTAACAGAAGACCATTTTTAGTGACGTCTTCTCTGATTTCACCCAAATTGATGAAGCTCTTGAGAAGCCATAAAGAAAGTGTTTAACTCTTTGTTAGCCTTCTAATAGCTGATTTTTTTCACCTGTCAAAGTACTCATTTATAAGCAGAGAACAATCCAGGAACTTTTTGTACAATTCGTTGTTTTGGCTTTGTATTTTAAAGGATCTATTGGGGAGCTTTCTGGACCACTTAAATGAAAATAAATATTCTGAATCACATAAAGGAAAATATATATGCCAACATATATACTGGGAGTGACAGTGTGCTAGTGAAAAGCAGCTCCATTCTGTGGGGAAAGCTGTCAGTTCTAGTTGCCTGGAAATGGAATGGAAGCCAGGCTGATACCAATTAGCATCTGTGAGCTTACAAAGCAGTACAATGTGGAAATACCTATTAACATGCAAGAATGCATGTTAACATACAAGAATACTTACTTGCAAGAATGTTGCAATGTAGGTTATATATACACTGAGAATGTTATAAGTGATATGGGTTTTTTTTAATTAGGTTCTTTTTAGTTTGTGGCAACACTAGTTTACTAACATTTCTGTGGCACCTTTCCCTCCCTTCTGCTGTACTTTCAATTGTGTGTGACTTTGTTTTGCAGTTTGTGCCATCATCTCCTATCCGTATTCCTAGCAGCCGTCTTCATCAAATCAAACAAGTAAGCACAGATTCTTCTAAATGACTTTTTTATAGGTGGCTGGGTTTTTTGCAGTTTATGTTTAATGTCCTTCAGCTGGCTGTAGATTTTATTTTCACACTGCCTGCCCAGTTCCACGTTTCATGAAGCAAAATGCATCTTACAGCAAGAAGATTTAAGCAGAGAGAGGATTCTTAAAATGGACATTTTAGAAAGGAAACCTTTAATGTAAACCCTTAGGGTAAAGTTTCACCAAGTTTTTGGCAGCAGTGCCAGCATAAATATTCGGGGCCAATAACAAAGTGTTCCTTAACTTGTGTTGGCACAAGACTCTTGTGCAGCCAGAAAATGAGCAGGATAAGGAAGCACTCTGGCTGGAAAATAGTCTGTACTCTTCTGGCTGGGCTATTTTTCATCTGTATAATTTTCTTATCCAGATCCCTGTACTTGTGCTGTCACAGCAGGAACGGAGGGGGAAGGGCAGCAGAGAAAACACTCGGGAAGGGGGGTGGTGTGGGGAATATCTGAGCAGGCTCAAATAGCTCTGCTCCCAGCCAGCACACCACAGGCTGAAGACTCCAGATTTAAAATCAACAAGCTCCAACTCTCGTGTCTCCTTCATTTTATAGCTCCACTTTTTGACAGTAGAATGGTTATAAAATTGGTTTGAAGATGCTTAATTTTTTTTTAAATTTTTTTTTTTAGCTGGCTAGTTTTCAATGGATAGGCTTGATTTTTACAGGGTCAAAAGTTAAGAAAACAATTTAATGCTTCAGGCAGCATTTTGAGGGTATGGTGCCTGAGTGGTGGAAGGCACTTCTGGTTCCTGCCTCGGTTATTTAAGGTAGTTGCACAGTAATCCTGAAGAAAATAACTGCTTGCTTTCATTATGTAAATAATTTACTGGGTTGAGTAGACTCTGAAGCACTACAGCTCTTTTTATCAATATAAAAATGCTTAGGATTAATATGTAAATATCATGGAATCATAAATTAGTTTGGGTTGAAAGAGACCTTTAAAGGTCATCTGGTCCAACCCCCCTGCAGTGAGCAGGGAGATATAATGAGAAATATGCTGAGAGCAAAGGAATGAACTGTTATGGCTCTGCTCTATTACCTGAAGTAAAATTTGATAATTCAGTCTTCTGGAAAATCTTTCTGCATTCATGTTTGTGTCATCCATTTATTGAATCCTAATTTCCTAATTTGTGTTTGAGCTTTAGATTCACTAGTTGGAATTAATTTCATGTCCTGTATACTCACTGAGACCTGTTTGATTCACTTCTGACCTCTTTCAAATCTGAGCAAATTATCACACAGGTGAAGAAGTTAGACTCTTCCTACTTATGTTGAGGATTGTGAAGATGTTTACTTGAACTTTTACTTTTGAATTAGGGAACCTACTCATTCTCTGAACAAACTGGGTAGCATTCAGTTAATTTTAAGGAATGGTGTCTGCCTAAGAGGAGACTGAGTCATGTTTGTACTTGGTGTTAATGTTTAGTTTAATTTTATATATTTGATCCATTTTAATAATATTTTATGGAGGTTTTTTTAGAAAAAACCACCTCACTGACTCCTGAATTTATTGTGTGCAATGCAGTGTATTGCAAATGAGATGCTGACAAGTGTCTAGTTAGTCACTAATCCATAGAGTCAGGTAAGAATCCCGCCATGTTTTTGAGGTTTATCTGTACTAGTGTCCCCTTTGTAAAATCAAATTACTCAAGACTGCATAAAGACACTCTGGCATGTGCAGAATTTCTGGTTCATACTATCATTATTCAGTTTGGTAGCTACTTCTTGGTTAGTAATGAAAATAAAGCTGCTTGGGAAACAACCAGCTCACATAAGCACTTCTTACATGATGGTCTCTCCTGCTACATCTCTTTCCCATCCTCCCCTCCTCACTCCTTTCCATGGCTGAGAACTTGAGGTTATTGTTGCTTAACCGAGTTGAATTAAATTTTCCACATGCCAAAGTGAAGTGAAACCACAGCTTTTCTGATTTGCTGGAACAAAGTGGGGTTTTTTTTGACCTTACTTCTTCATGTGCTAATCTTTTAGGAGGAAGGAATGAATTTGCTGAACAGGGAAACCGTTCGTGAAAGGTGAGCACTAAGGCAAAGCAGAGCAGTCACTGCAGCCTTCTGTGGGCCCAGGACAATACATTTCTTTTCTTCTTTATAGAGAAGTGCAAGTAGCAATGCAGATGAGCCACTCATGGGAGGAGAGCTTGAGCCTGGTAATGCATTCATGCTTTAATTTGTGTTTCTATCATCAGTATCAGGACACTAGAGACTCTCTCATGTCAATATTTCCTTTGATAGTTTGACCTACAGTTAAGTTGTTAGTATAGTACTGCTTTTGATCAGCAATTTATCACACTAACAAGGCATAGAATTATCAACTGTTCAAGGTACATGTGGGTTCCTTGGGCTGCTGTGTCAAAAGGAAATTGCATGGATGTCTGCCTATTCAAAATTTCTTCCATGTTCTGATACTCTCCATGTAATGCTTAAGGTTTTTTTGGTTTTGTTAAGCATAAGCTCGTAAATGGCTGCCTAATTGTTGATATGATGGAGGATAACTTTGGGATTTCACACCAATCAGCCCTTTTCTTGTTAAGGTACCTGCTCATAAGATTAATTAAAATGTGTACTGTTTACAGAGTGACAATGATTTTGAAAAATCACTATCACCAAAGCAAGTAGACTTTGTTCCAGTTTCTCCAGCTCCTTCACCTACACGAGGAATAGGAAAGGTGAGCAAAATGTGGTAATAATGGTTTTATCTTAAGTAGAGCTGAATAAATTCAACCAAATTAGTAGCAAAAGATTAAGCCACCTGCTCCTTTCTACCTCAGCTGCAAACAAGAAACTAGAGAGTAAATAAAACCCCCTAAAACCCCAAACCAGAAAATACCAGCTGCTCATGTTGTTCATGTGAATTTCTGTGGAGTGTTCAGCTGTTATGCTGTGGTTAATAAAAGCCAAATAAGTCTGTTTAACCAGAGTACAGTGAAATTAATCTGCTTAAAAATGGAATCTGTCCAATTTTAATTTTTTTTTCTCAGTAGCAAAAAATGATGTCTCAGTATAGCCAATGATTGGTTGCTGAATTTGATACTGGGTTTATTTCTCTGCAGTTAAGCATCAATTGTTACATGGGAATGATACAGTATTTATAATAACACAAACTCTTTTCCTCTCAGCAATGTTTCTCACCATCTTTGCAAAGTCTGGTGAGCAGCAGTGGATTGCCTCCAAGTCCCAGCCCAAGTCCAACAAGGAGATTTTCAAGGTAAGTCACCAGATCATAGCAATGATGGAAAATTGATGAAGCTTGCTCATAGTAGGCATTTGAAATACCAAATTGATTTCTGAGCACAAACACAATTTCATATGCTCATGTAGACTTTAGATTTTACAGTGTTGTAAAACATTTGTCAAAATCCTCATAGCATTGGGAAATGGGCTGCATTGTGGCATCTGTCTTCCCAGTGTAGTCTCTATATTGCTCTCATTCACATATTTAGTAATTGAATTCTGAGGGAAAGAAAACACAAACAGATTTAGGGTTTGTTACTCCTTTGAGTGATGTGGGCATACTATTAAATTTTACTAGGCCCTCACAGTTCAGCCTGTCAACTGAGATGTAGTCAATGCCTGGATGAGAGCTTTTAGACTGCCTCAGTTGTGAAATAATGTAATTAAACATTTCCTGCTCAGTTCTGTGCTTCCTGGCCTATCTTCAAAAGGGGAAAAAAAGGACTTGTTTTGGATAAGCTGTTTTAATGCCTATTTTCTTAGTGGTTTCCACCCAGTAGTTTGTTTTCTGAATATCTTTTGATTCTTTTTTCAACCTTTCTCTTTCAATGGTGATCTCAGTGCAGCTTTTGTTTTCTTTTAGCAGGAGAAGCCAGAGCCCAATTAACTGCATTCGACCAAGTGTTCTTGGATCAATCAAAAGAAAAGGTGCAGAGTTTGGGTTTGGCAAACACAATAGGCCAACTTGTTAGTTATATAATAATTCATATAGCTTTCTTCATAGTTCTGTCCAGTTGGCTGATACTTCAAAAAGTAACTAGAAATAGAACATATTGCACATAATGAAACAAATGAATCATTAAATTGGATTTTACTATTCCATAAAGCTTTTAATTCCATAAAGCTAATAATTGTTTTGTTCTGATTCCTCCCCATCACTGTGGTCATATAGATGTGATAAAAAATCTGATGTAACCTGCTTAAGAAAACAATAAATACAACTATTGGTATATTTAACTTAAACAGAAAACTTTGAAAGTCCTGGTTAACTGAAGCACACAGGTACTGTACATTTAAAATAACTCTTCAAAACCCAAAGCTGATGCACGGGCCTGGTAGGCACCTTACAGCTTTATTGGGAAATGTTTCTCTGTCTTTCTGCATTTTTCTTAAAGTTTGACTTCTGGAAATGTTATTGCACCTATTTTTATATCTTCAAGCTTCACCTTTGTTACAGAACATCTCTGGCTCTGAGACAACTTTTAAAACACTTTCATCTGAGTTGTCATAGCCTTTTTAAGCATATATCTATCCTCTCTTCTTCCAGAGTGTTTGGAAATCAAAGTCAATAGAAAAGTTTTGTGATAATTCTGGAGCTTCTTCCTTTTCCTTGTTTTCAGCTTCTCTACTCTGGTGGAGCTGGTCATTGAAGTGATAGCTGGATAAACTGAAACAAAAGGATTATTCTTCACTACTGAAGAATAAATAGCTGATATCTAAGCCTTAGTTAATTATTCACTAAACTGTACTGAAGCTTGGACAAAATGGCTCCAGAAAATAGATAGTCTTTAAAATTTCAGCATCTAAATTCTATGTTCTACATGTGAAATATTGTAAGTTTGGACCTCTATTCTATTTGCTCTATAGAAGTACATTGAAAGTAGATTTTATTTTAAATGAGTCGTAATTTTTACCACTCGGTATCTCTTCCCAAAGGTGTGACAGAGATGGAAGATCACCCAAAAAGATTATTCCAAGGATCCACCACCATGCTCACCCCCGAGGCTGCACATCAGGGGGACCTTGGGGCATGGTAAATCTGTGCTCTTGATTGTCCCTTTCAGCAGAAGCATTACAAATCTCTTTTTTTTCTAGCAGTGAGAATGCTTGAAGTTTTTTGTGCTTGTTTTTGTCTTTTTTTAATAGAGATATCTCATAATGTTACAACACTGAAATTATCACAGTGAACAGGCAGCAATGTTCCTTACAATTCTGCAGTTTCTAGGCCTGGCTGATAACATGGGATGTTGAGCATGTTTAGGAAAAGCCACCTCATGGATGGTAGCTTTTGGAGTCTGATTCAAATTGCAATCAAATGTGAATGCTGATGCTTTTTGGGTGAATTGGGTTTTTCTTCTTTTCCCTTGTTCTTAGTCACAGAGGAACATGAGTCTGTCAGAGGAGCTGGGAGGAGATAAAAAGTACTTTGTTAAAAATTGTAGTGATTGGTAATAGCAAGGGATTTTGATCTAGTGCTTTAGTCAAAAGGTTAATCATACATAGGGTGTGCCCACACAACTGTCAGGGGTTGTTCACAGTATTTCTGTCTTTTTGCCTCTCAGCTGATGTACAAGTCATGCAGAAGTTTTGAGTAGCAATAGCAAAATAGATGTTTTAAAGTACCTTTATATCTTTTTTGCACACCCTGTTTGCAGTGGGGACAGCAGTGTGGGTTCAATTGCTGCCTCTTGGTGTAGGAGATGGTAATTTAAAAAAAGATCACTCTGCTGCCATCACTGATGATAGATCAGCTGTAGTTTTGAATTTGTGTCCTATGGAATACATAGTACAATGGAAGATGGACAATTTATCATTGGCTCTCTTGGCAAAAAGGCCTCTGGCTGTTGTGCTGGCCCAGGGCTTTGAGGATGGAGTAAAGCTGGAGTGGATTGTTCAGTCTGGAACTTCTGATCTGTGCCCCATTTTGGGTGAGCAAAGGAGAAAACAGGCAGTGTCCTGTGTGAGTCTGGAAGTGGCTGTGTGTGTAGCTGCAGGGGTATTTCAGATCACAGGGCTTGCTGCTCCTTCAGAGCTGCACATGTGTGTTTAGAAAGGCTTTGTGGTGATTTGGGCTGGTTTTGGGCACTTGCCTGAGCCAGTGCCTCGTTTCTCAGCCCTGGTGTTCCTCTGTTTTCAGTCTGTCCTCGCACGCCCTGGATGACAACAGGAGCAGTGCAGGCTCCTCCTGTGACTCTCCAGCTGAAGTTGGCACCAGCACAGACTCTCCAGTGTCGCTCTCTGACTCCAGATCCCCGTTTTTGCCAGTGGATCTCATGGCCAAGTTACCAATGAACTGAGGAGCAGGAATCTGCTGACGGACACCGGGATACAGGCGGATATTGCCCCGACTCTCTGTTGTGTGTAACCCATTCTGTTCCTCATAGGAACTTCCAGCAATGTCATTACTTCTAGAAAACTTCCAGAATAGTTCCTTGAGGAGGAATTCACCTTTCTAGTGATTTGTATGACATTTTACTACAATACAGATGCATTTGGGCTGCAGGGTGCTCACGTCAGTCAGGCTGCTGGTTTGCAGTGGATGTGATCTCCTTGGCATGAGTTACAAACACTGGACATGTCTCCTGCTTGTGGAAGACTTGGCTTGCCAGCAGCCTGTGTCCTCCCTGCCTGTGGAGGAGCAGATAACTCTCATTTGTCCTCAGCCTAAAACCAATGAAGCAGCTTACTAATTGTTTCTATTCCCAGAGTGTTAGATCTTTATATTTTTTTTCTTCTTCATATGAAAGGGAGAAAATTGAAGGGGGGAAATTGATTATTATTAATATTATTGTGTTCTATTATGATTGGCTCTTAATCGATTTTGTGTTCCAGTGGATGTCAGAAGATAACAAGTCGGTAAATTGTCAAATTTATATGTTGGATTTCATTCATGATCATGACTGCTGTTGTGACTAAGTCTAAATTAGGTGTGGAACATTCTTCTGAGGTTTTGTATCTGGCATTTGTTTCTTTTTCTTCCCCATTTAGATGATGTATAGGAGTGGTAGATGCTCTGTTAAAGGTCTTTTAATAGGGAAAAATAGTGACAATATTTGGAACAATGCATTAAATCCTGAGATTGTAGTATTTAGTACTTCAGAAATGCATTATTTTAAGTCAGTATTTGTCCTCATATATGACAGATACGGTGAGGAATCTTGAATGGCTTTTTACAGCCTGAGGCCATCAAACATATTTAATCTGTGTTTAATTTCCTTATGTTGCTTCCTCAAACAATGACATCAAGTCATTTCTGCTGTTGAAAACTTCAGATACTGATTGGAAGCCTGGAATCTGGTAATCTGAGATGTTTGAAAAGTCAGTGTGTTGAGACATCCTGATCTCAACTCTGAAATTCCCCATCCAGGAGGAAGAATTTGCAGACCCCTCTATGGACAGCTGTCTGGGATTTTGCAGTGACACCCTCATTGGGGTTGTGCAGCTGAACTCCCCCAGCTGAGTCCCTTTTTGTACATGTCTGTGCATCTGTGCTATGTGGTTTCCAACCTTCTCTCCAGAGAGGTTAAGAATGAAGCAAAATGTTTTATTTTTAAACGCTAAATCTTTGTAGTGTGTCATAAAGTGAGAAAAGTATGGAAACTTCCTCAAGTAGGAAAAAAACCTACCCTGAACTCTGCTGTGAAAGATTCACATGGATGAAGCTTTGACTGACAGCAGCCATCAAAATGAGAAAGGGATGACTTGGAGTGCAAAGACCTGGTGACCTGAGGGCCAGTGACCCATTTCTGTGTGTCCTTATTGTAGAGAGAAAATAGAATGTATTTAATAGTCTGACTCTGTTCTAGTTAACATACAACATGGTTTACTTCTGGTATCATTCCTCTTAAATTATTGTAATAATCACCCTGCTGGTTGCAGTCCCTCCCCGAGTCCAGCTGCCCTTTGTCCCCGAGCAGAGGCACACGGGAGTGCTGGGCTCTGTTTGCTCTCTCTGCTGAGGCAAAGTTTGGCTTTGCAGTTTCAGGTTTGTGCCAAAGAGTTGCTGTGCCACCACTTTCTTCTGTGGTGACAGCAAGACTCTTTTTTTTTTTTAATCTTGCTTATTTCTTAAGAAGGAACCTCCTGGTGTCTCTTCCAGTCTTTGTTAGAAGACACATCAGTACAGGGGGGTTTAATAGCTGAGTGTGGGTCAACTTGTCTCTTTTCTGTTGAATATTTATGCTATTTTTCAAATAAGTGCCAATAAATGGAAAAATAAATGTGTTTTGCTGTTTCTGCACTTTTTTTGATAACCATATTCTTGTTTCCTTCTGGGATTAAATGCTTTCTTTTAAAATCAGAATATCTATTGTCATTTACTTCCACCCAGTCTAGTTAACATGCAAGCAGGTATGAAAATCTGCAGCAGACTTAGCGTGTTTTCCTTGTGCAGTGCTGTCTTGCAGGTCTGTGACAACTCTAGGAATAAAGAAGAATAAACCCAAACATTTTTGAATACGAGTAACATGTGTCCCTAGTTTATACCTAGGAAGTTGTAGTGAAATAAAGAAGCTTCTGCCTGCTGGTGGGAAGTACTGAAGGTCTTAACTCTTGGGAAGAAGTGGGGGAGTCTTTGTGGTTTGCTTTAATAGGGCAGTTAATCATAGAATTATGGAATGGGTTGGGTTGGAAGGGACCTTAAAAACCTTCTCATTCCACCCCCTGCCAGGGGCAGGGACACCTTCCACCAGACCAGGTTGCTCCAACCCAGCCTTGAACAGTTCCAGGGGTGGGGAATCCACAACTCTCTAGGTCAATTAATGCTGTTGGAGGAGAGTGAAATAGTTATTTTTCTGTGTCTGTTCCTTTCCCTGCTTTTGCAAAACAGAAACTGCATTGAAATTGTGGGAAAGCATCTCAGTGTTTTATCTCCATGTCACCAAGAAGTTGCAGTTTCACTCCCTGGAGTCCTGTGACACATACAGAGGTTTTTTTCCACTGAAATTAAAAATTCTGGAATCAATTGTACTCCAGAATATGTATCTGGATACAGGGAATCAGGATGTTATACAATTCACATAATCAACCCTGTACTTGTCTGGTAACTCATGCTTTTAATATTGCCTCTGCTTCTCTCTGGGATTCTGCCACGAATGGCACCTTCCAAAAATCACACTTGGGTGTGGCACTTGCTTGCTCTGGTTGAAAATTATCCTGCAGGGTTTGTTGGCAGTTCAATCAGATCTTGGGCCCTTGTGTCTTCCTTGACAAAGGATGGGTGTTTCCTTCCTTCCACCTTCTCCAGAGTGACACAGCTGCTGGGGGAACGTCGTGCCAGTGCTCAGGGGGCTGTATTTTTGGAATGAACCCTTCAGTGGTTGCTGCATTTAGCAGAGGGACAGATACTTCCCTCTGGAAGAGAGGTACAAATGCCAGGAAAAATGAGCCTCTGCCTCAGCTAGATTGACTTGCAGGATCTCTGTGTGTTGCCAGCAAGGCAGGTGACCTGAATGCTCAGCTGAGCAACTGCCCAGGGTCCTCCTGAGATCAGGATAAGAATTTAATCCTAAATTCTTACTTCTCACCTTTTTTCAGAAAACTTGAATGTAAATGATCACCAACCCATAGAAACAAAACAAGTCTCCCCAGCCTGGTGAGACTGAGATATTTCCATTTATAGATGTGTGCTGTGGTTCCAGTATCAGTGCTGTTTGTGAGTCCAGCCCTGCTATTGTGCAATGATTTGCTGGTGAAGTGACTGGAGGGACCTCCAGCACTCCCTGAGCTTGAGAACAGCTTGTGCCTCCCTTAGCAGTCATCATTTCAGAAATGTTCACTTTATGCTCTTGTATTCTTGCATATGCTGGAGTCGTAATTCATTTACTTAAAATAGAGAGCTTCAGGAGTCATAATTAAACTGTGTGAGCTCTTCCTATCCTCTTTTAAGCAACCTTTCTCATCACCAACAGGCAGATGGAGTTTAAGTTGATCCCTCTTCTCCTGGAAGCAACAAGTTAAAATATTTGTACATGCAACTGAATGTTTACAGCTACAGCAGAGTAATTAAAACCTTACTGACACAGAGAGGAGTGCTTGGCAAGAATCCCTTTCAATAACTGGGTGTAAAAATTGTCACCTCGGGTTCATTTTCTAGGAGTGATTGTTTTACCAGCACCAGTGGAGCCTTCCCATTTCTGCATTTCTGGTGGGAGCATCCTTGTTTGACAAACTTGAGAGCAGTTGCCATCCACCCCAGGCCTTGCTCAGGAGATTCTTTTCCTCCAAAGACCCAGACCCCACACACATGCTGAGACTGCTTCCACCACTGGGGCTTTGTGGTAGAAGCATGAGAGAGGAGGTGAAAAAAATAAGCTGAAGGAGAATAACCTTGTTTGACTTTCAGTAGCTGGCTCAGGAGCAGAAATTTCAGGAGGGAGGAGTTGGGTGCATTCAAACCAAAACCAAACACAGCCTCCACACCCCTTCGTGCTGGCTCCCCTGTGTCTCTCAAGGAACTGGTGAGACATCCCCAGTGCCACAAAGATTCCTCAGACAAATCTGGCATTTATCAAATTTAAAATTCTTCTGTTTGGTTTCTTATTCTTTTATCTGCTTTTTAACAGCCTTAGAAAATGCTTGCTATTTTAAGACTTCCTTCCATGACAAATGATTGTATGTAAAATGTTTAGAATTTTGCTGGATGTCAACCCAGGTAGGAAGAGCTGCTCAAGGGGAAGCAGGTTTTGCTGCAGGGACTGATCTTTGGAAATGTGGCTCTCCTGGTTACTTTTTGTCCTTGTATGGAGAAAAATCATACCCATGATGTGCACAGCACACGTCAGGGTTTGTGGCACACAAATCAGGTACTGTGTTGTCTCTCAAACCAGTTTAAATACAGCTCGTACTGAAATCGCTGCAAGAAATTTCCTGCTAAAAATACATCAACATCCTTTCATTTAAAGTGCATTCATTTCAGCAGTCGGTTTGGATTGTGGAGATTCCTGGCACATTCCTGAGGGAAAGGCGCTAATGGGTTTGGTGATGTTGATGGAACATGGGTTTTCTCCCTGCTGCAGTTCTGTCTCTTGATGGTGGTTTTTTGTTTGTTAAAGCAAATGTTCCTCTAATGCCTTCATACCTCAAGCCACTGACTGTGCCCTTTTCTAGAGAACACTCTCATTTTGTTACTGTAAATCGTATTTTGCTATTGAAAATTTTATGGCTTTTTTTTTTTTTTTAAACTGGAAACATGGATTTAAGTTCCATTACAGGGCGCCTGTTACTCAGCTATACCTTACCAGCCTTTTTCCTCACAGTGAGGAGACACCCATAGCTGTAATCATGGTTGTGCTCTTGCTTAAATTATTTCTTTGCAGTCTCTGCTGTTTTGAAGACCAATGTGGTTGCTTTGCCTGCATGTAATTCCACATTACATCGTCAGCGTGGTCATAGAGCTTTGCAGATTTCCTAGAGCTGATGTGCATTAGCTGCAGCTCATTATCCAGCTAAACAGCTCGTTAGCGTTCAGTGGAGAGCTTCTAAAGAAGACAAAGCTACACCCAAAAGTGAGTGAGTAAACCCCTTACTGGGCTTTACCGAGATGCTTCGTGTGCCTGCCTGTGCTCATTCCTCCAGCTCTCCTTGGGGAGGATGCACTTGTGCTCCAGGCTCCTTTCACTGAGGTCGTTATCTGGAAATGGCTCCTGCTGACTGAGTGGTGATGGTTTCCCGATCCTCAGCAGCTCCTGTGGGGCAGTAACAAGTGACTGACGGGCTGCTGGCAGCAGTGAACTTCACTTCCCTTCAGTGGTTTCAGTGATAATTTAATTTCCTCAGGCAGCACAGTATGCCTGCAGGAAAGAGACTCCAGCACTGTTAACTTTGGCTGTTTCTCCTCCAGCTCTAGAGAGAGATGGTGCCTTCCCTGCCCTGCAGCGAGCAGGTGAGTGCCCCATTTCCCAGGGACACAGCAGGGAGCCTGGTTTCCACTTGGCCCCTCTATCTGCACGCAGCTGGCAGCAGGGTCAGCAGCAGCATTGCTCAGCCCTGCATGCTTTGCAGGACAGTGTGTTCCCTTCCCTTCTCTCTGCCCAGAGGGGCTCATGCAAGGTCAGAGGGCAAAGCATCTGAGCTGCTCCAGCCCAACAACTCAAAACCCACCTGGCAGAGATTATTAAAGGTTTGGGGGTTTTTAAGGCCTCCTGTACAAGACGGTTTTTAAGACCTGATCCTTAAATTTGATGTTGCCCTGAGTGTAAGTTTGAGATTCACACTCCTTGACAAAGGAAAGGGGCGTTGGAACTTGGCATTTATAAGGAAAGCTGTTATAAGGAAAGCCAGGTATATTAAGTGTACATTGACAAACAAGGACTAAAATACCATGATTTATTGCCAAATCTATTTGACAGCCTCTTTCCAGTTTAGGCTTGTTGGTCATCAGATACTTGTACATATTAGCATAAGATGAAATAACATATGATTGGCTTTGACAGTTCTTAATCACCTGATTGCAGGATTTCTCTGCTTTTTTTGTTATTGTTGTTGAAGGCACAGTTCTGTGCATGGGCTCCTCTTGGAGCTGCTGCAAACATCCCTGTGGAGCTGTTTCAAGAGGAGCAGTGACTGTTCCCATCTGACAGCAATGTCCCATTGTCTTCCTGGGGCATGCCTTGAGACATGTCAGCAGCAGCAGCTCAGCTTTTCCCTTTGCAGGGCTGATTTGTTTCCAGGTGCTGGCCCTGCTCCCCGCGGCTCCATTATCAGCTGGTGCAATTAACTGATTCCCTGGCAGCCCCTCCTGTCCCTGGAGCTCTGCAACAGTGCACCAGGTCCACTGAAGTTTCAAGCACTCTGTGATTCACTCCTCCGGAGAAACACGATCACCTCAGGATTTTCTGAGCCAGACAAGTGCAGACACCTAGAGAAGATCATGTACCAAGCCATGGGAGTGACGCTCCCCAAAGCGTTCCCACCTCCTGCTGCCAGCACGGCTCCTCCGAGGCATCCGTGCCATGGCAGGCGTGGGTAAACAGCAGGATTGTTTCTGCTGGATGATCTCAAAGCCCTCCCAACTTCTGCTGAAAACACTTGCCCATTGCAAGGAAATGACTGTTTGTTTGTGTTAGGAGTCAGGAATGGGAAATGACGTGAACACTTAACTGGTTTTCCTGGTGTTTCTAAGAGGTATATTCAGTGTCTCGGGTTCTTATTTCCAAAGGTGTTCAGTGCTTTCTGAAACTCTAGTACGTAAGTACTAGTGGTATGTGCATGCACATAAATATACATAAAATCAGGAAATATCTTCAAAATCTTGTGTATCCACCTGGTAACATTTTACTGGTGCTCTGCTGTGACTATGCTGGAACATAATTTGATATGTTCTCCCTCAGTGCTGAACTGAAACAGTCCCCAGGTCTTGTTTTCATAACTGGGATAAATCTGTGATTCTGCAGTGTGCTGCAACCTCCCTGAAGGAGAAGGAAGTCAGAATTCACACTTGTCATCCTTATTTCACCCAAGCACCAGTTTCATCTACATCTGCTGAGTTACTCTGTGCATTTAATCTTTTTTTTTTTTGCTATGTATTGCTCCTCCGTTGCCTTGACAAAGAAATGATCCAATGTTTTTAGTCATTTTCATTGACAATAACTTTTTGTTCTAATTTCTTTGGTCAAGGTGTTTTTCTAAACCAATAATTGCCCTTCAGATTTCTTGAAAACGACTGCTGGCATCTGTCATCTGCTGTCCTGTGATGTCCCCTCCCCATGCTTGCACTGTCCTGCAGGACTGAGGCAGCTGCAGGTGTCAGACCTGGTTACAGTCACTCAGTGACTCTGGGTTCCTACAGCTGAGATTGGCCCTTCTGCACCTGCCTGGCAAAACACAATCCCTGTCCATGACCAGAATTCCAGGACATAGGGGAAAAAGGGTTTGTGTTGGACTTTTTTAATCATCTCGGGCACAACAAAATGTTTAGCCTGGCTTTGGGTGCTAAGATAAGGTACCACGTGGCACTTTTATCTCCCCAACTTCTGCTCCACTCCCTCACCTTTCCCCAGGCAGCAGCAGGTTAAACCACCTGGGGAAAATCAGAATTCAGTGTAGGTACTGAGGAACAGTGAAGCTACAAGAACAGAGCCCTGCAGTGGCAGGAAAACACTGACCCAGCCACGGGCTGTGAGTGGTGGAGGGAAGTGCTGTGCCTGCAGCAGGCTCTGGCACACGGCCTTGTAAACCAGCTGGGAACCTTTTTTCGTTTTTTTCTTAGTGAATGTTAATGTTTGACTTTATCACCTGATGCTGATCGATGGATGACACAACCCCAGTTCTTCTGAGAATCAAACTGGAGTAGCATTGTATAAGAAAAAATGTAGCAGTTAACTTTTTTCCAACTTCTCTTTCTCCTTTTTTTTTTAAAGAAACACTTTTTTCATGGTTCCTTTCTATTTCCATGCATAAGCAGAAAAGTGAGCCAAAACATGCAGGGGGAAAGAAGGTTTGATTTTCAAACTTTATTATTCATATCAGAGCATACTCTATAGACTTCTTACAAACAAAGATTTGTCTGTATGAATCCAACGCAGTAATAGCTGCCCTTTTAGAATTAACATCTCGACAATGAAATGTCAAATAAAGGGAAATACTTGTTGTATGAAACAAGATTAATGTTCACCTCAAATATGAAACTGGCATTTAAGCAGGAGTTTCTGATAGAAAAGAAGTCCCTGTGGTAGCTGTGGGGGGAGGGACGTAGAGAAATGCCTTTGCTATTTCACTTAGTTTGGTCTCTAAAATAGAGAAAATGATTAATTTTGTATTAGTATGAGTTCAGCTTCCATTAGTGCCACTTCCATGCATCCCTAAGAAATGAAGGATCTGATTACAGAACTTGGTTTTATTGTCTAGTAATTGTGGTACAAAATGACTGTTGCAAGAAATTATTTCCCCAGGCAAGAAAATGAGCACTCAACGATATATTGGTAATGATGAAGTAAGAAATTTGAGAATTACTCCTTCACCTAAAATTCATGGTTTATTTCATAGTTCCACTGAAGGAATTTTTCATTTTCTTCAATGATCAGTCACGACTCTCACCCCTCTGGTATGTATATACAGAAGTGTTATGTGCCAGCCTCAGCAGGTACAACCACAAACCAAATGAGCGTTTTTACAGAAGACAGTTTGCTTTTATAGTGATCACGCACTGATGTGAACATAGACTAAAAATAACAAATGTTGTTTTAATAAGGATTTTTTACAGTAGGCATAGATATAAAAGTTTTTTCAAATTATTTTCACAGGTATCACTGAACATTTCATAGCTGTCTGTTTCAGAAGCACCGCAAAGTGCTTTGAGTCTTTCATTTATTATACACAGTTAAAATATATTACACTTCTGAAGGTATCTTAAATCACTGAACAGTTTTGCTAGCATCTTAATGAGCCAAATGGGAGTAAAAGGCAGTCCACATTCATGATGTGAATATACAGTAAGGTGTTTGACATCCTATGAACTCATTGCTCATGTTCTCAAAATAACCATGGTGATGAGACCTGAAAGACAAGAATTAAGAACTAAACACTACAATTTCACTCAAAATAGAACATTTAAAATAAAGAGTTTACCCTGTCACAGGCCAGAAAAAATGGTAGAAGTACATAAATGCATGCAGAATGCATTTATATACACACTTAAATATTACAAGTATCGCTCCAAATTTTGACATAGCCAAAAATCAACACTGATGTGTGGTGCATCTAATAACTGAATGTCAAAGAAGACAGAAATATTCCAAACAATTATTGACCTCTCGACTGGAAAATCTTAACACTGAACTTTTGACTTGGGTAAGTGTAACACTAGCACCCAAACCCCATTCCTCACAGGGGCCAGTTATGGGCAGTGTCATTCGAATGCTGAATCATCAGGAAGGCTGATCAGTTGAAGGCTCCAAGGCTTTTTTCTGCTCTCTGAATAATAACTGATCAAAGACCAGTTCTAGACAAAGATGTTAAGCTTCCTTGTCAGTTTGCAGAGGGAGCTTTCAACAGACTCTTTGTTGTGACCTTTAAAGAGGGAGGAAAAAAAGGACTGCTCTGATAGAGGTTAAAAAGAATTAAAACCAGATGAAAACAGGAAATAGGACTAATAAACCTACTCATGACACACTGAAAAGTTCATTTTAATTATGTGCTGATACAGGAAAAGGTGCAAATCTGCAGGTCTTAGCCATGGGTTGTATTGCACAAGGTGAGGTAGATGGGAGAACATAGGGGCTCTCTGAATTACAGCCTTATGTAAGATCAAAATAACAATTTATCAGTTCTTGAGCAATCTCACTTTCCTGCAGGCTCAGATGATGTCACTGTAACAACTTTTCACTGCAGAAAGCTCAGCTAAAACCTACAGCTCTCACCATGGATAAAGACATTTCTGAGACTATTTTATCTCCTGCCACTCCATACTAATGGAACTTGGTGAAGGCAGAAGCACAACAGAACAGAGCAGCAACACTGCCTTCCATTAGATCAGCAATTCATCCCTTAAAGAGGAGCTACAGCTCAGCTATTTATTAAGGTCTGTACTGGTTCAGACAATCAGTGCTCCCACAGCTGCTGCATCCTCAGCTTGGATCAATTCCATCCTCACAGAGGAACAGCAGAGGCTTCTGGAGAACAGCCTGCACCACTTGTATAGGGACTTGCAGACAATAAAGGGTTTAACTCATTTCTGTAAATCAGATACTTCTCAAATATCATACAGAACTGTTGGTGTGGTATAAGAACCCTTTCCAATTAAATGCTCCACAATCCAGTTGTACTTCCTTGTGGAACAAAGTGGTTTCAACTTCTCAAGAGCAATTGACTTTCTACATGAGCAAGAGTTGCACACAAAAGAATCTGTCCATGAACACTAAAAGCACTGCCAGCAAAGAAGTCAAAACCTCTCAAAACTTCATAGGGAATCTAGAAACAGGTTCAGCTCTTGCAAATGTATGAAGTCAAAAGGCTTAAAACTGTAGCTGGCACCAGCGGAACCTGGAGTAATTTTCAAAAGCAGAGATAAAAATGAAGTGAGGATTACTGCAAGGTCTTGATCTGAGAATCCATCAGCATCAGCTTGGGCAAAGAGCCACAAGTGAGATTTCAAACCACTTCAGCAGATGGACCTTTGTGAGTCAGCAGAGTGTGCATGAACCATCAGAACTTGCACCTCTCCCCATCACTACCTCACCTCTAGCTATCAGTTTGGAGCTGCCTAGCTCTTTTCCTTTAAATCCTCAATTTCTGCCAGGTAGTGGGAGAGGAGAACTGAGTTTAGTGTGACTGTTCTTCAAATCTGAAATAGTTATAGAGAAATAGTCATAACAAATGAAATGTGTAACCCATCCATGCTAGCTAATGCAGGAGCAAGTTACAAATCAGGAAGAACTGTGTATGGTAGTGGCCTCATACAGGGTTTACAACAACTTACTGCTACACATATCAACTCTTTATTAAACAGGTACTGAGAATCAAGCCTGAAAAAACAGCTCACAGGAGACTGAGAGAAACACAACACATTCTACAATAGAGTAACTATTGCAGTGCAAAGTAAGAAACAGCACATTCCGATCAGGTGTGTTGGCAGATGACTGTTGCTGGCCCATCATCAAATAAAGCTGAAATTAGCATGTAGGGGCCTGTGTGCAATAGGTATCAACTCAAATCTGGTCTAAAACACTTACAATAACTAATTTACCCTGCTATCACCATGCCTACAAATTAAGATGTAAGCTGAGTTGCAAAACAAAACCTAACGTGGTGCTTTGTTTCCATCCAGTTTCCTGAGGTCGCTGGCAAAGACAGGTGACGTTTTCCAAACTCATAGATTTTGCAGGAAAATGTTTGCAAAATCCAAAGTACTTACCTAAAACATAAGCAGCTACTAACTTTTGATTCACACTTAAGTGGAGGTAGAGAGGCACCAGGGATTCCATTTCCCCCAATGTAGGTAGCATTAGTGCTGCGACACACACCACTCCAAGGAAGACTGTGAGTAAACTAGGTCCCGACGAGGCAGTTCTGTTTTCTGAAAAAGCAAGACAGGACCAGTTGTAAGGAAGATCTAAATAATATGAACATTAAATATTCTGCAAAAATATCTGCAGTACATGGGAGCTGAAATATCTTCAGATTTTCCTTTTTGCTCTGGAGTTTGCAGGGGGTGGAAGACAAGTCTTAAACCCACCCTTCTAAACCTTCTGCATTCTGCAGTGGAGGAGGCTGTTCCCTGTTCTGATGCTGGAACTTGTTTTCACATGACTTCCCAAACCACTCCCTTCTGGAGGAACAGAGCCTGCCAGGCCCAGTAGCTATATATACACACTCAGGACAGCTGGAAGTCTCAGCACCGCTTGAGGTTTCCCTGTGCATCCTGACTCATTCCTTGATATGTTCCTTCAGTGACCAGCAATCAATCAGAGCACCCAGAAGACCTGCACAGGCAGGTAACTGCTCACACCTCCTGAACAAAACCTGCCTGCAGCAGGAGCACAGGTTCTTGAGCCAGATGAGCTCCCCTTCATTCTTTACAGGGTTCAAGGGCTACACCTGAGCCAGTCAGTTTAGATGCCACAAATCAGTAAAATTTGAATCTTACTTTTAAAAACTGTGAGAGTGAACCACTCTGACAGTCCAGTATTATCAGAATAAGGAAATGCAAACCACAGACAATAAAGAGTCCTTCATAGTCTTTATTGTCCTGCACTTTAACAGCTGGAACCTACTCAAAGGCCCACTGTGTCATCTTTGAAAAGAGCTGTTACCATGTTAGCTGAATACCTCTAACCAAATCCTTAGGACCATTGGAAAATAGCCAATGTTTTTACCAACTTCTCCTATCCTCAGTGACTAGCAATATGTGCTCTATTTTAATTCCATAAATCTCTTATTTCCAGGTTGCAGGTTACATGCAAAACTGCAGTTTCTTTGTTTACTGCTTCTTCTTTTACTGCAATATACCACAGTCAATGAGGTTTTTAAGCAGAGAAACAGCATTTGGAATAAGACCAGTATCAGACTGTGCAGAATAGCTCAGGCCCTCTGTCCTGGATCAACTATCACAGGAACGTTTTGTTCTGTGAGCCCAGAGACCTTTGTAGGTTTGCTTTAACTGTGTATCCTACTAATATCTATTATGAAGGGTTTTTTAATAAAAAATGTTTCACCAACCAACAAACTCAGTATAAATAGTGAAACATTCATTTTAACAACATGAATACTCTCAAAGAGGTTCATCTGTTTTCTGGAATTGGTTTTTGTTGTCCTGAAAAATATAACAGTGACAAGAACATTTCAGAATGAATCAGTAAAAGTAAGAAGAATGTAGACCATCAAGAATCAGTTTAGATCCATTTCAGGTACAACTTGACACTTTATATCCTATCCCTTCAATTTAACTGTCTAGCCCAGGTTTTCAAGACTGTTGATTCACTTCCTCACTGTGTGTATGAAACACGCAGAGTTTTCAGCCACCAACTGTGCTCTTCTGTTCTTGTGGGACAGACAAAGGACAGGGCACAGAACAAGGAGCACGTCAGATGTTCTGGCAATATTTCCTGCTCATCAGGAAATGGGGGATTAAGGGTTTGGAACAAACTCACAAGGGGCATATGTTTTGAAAGAGCCCAAGGGAAAAAAATAACTAGCATCCTTTCACAGATAAATTCCCATTGTCTGTATGAGAACTCCTGCTCCAGAGGAACAGTGGATGCACTCTCCAAGGTATGACATGGAAACACAGGGCAGCAAAGGGTCTTGAGTGATCAATACAGCATAAACAGAATAGCCACAGTTTGGGCTCTTGTATACTGTCATCCTCAAGTGATAAAGACAGCAGTCTTACAGGTAAGCAAAATGAATTACTTCAAAATGTATTTGTTTATATTTAAAAAATAGAAACAGTTTTAAGTCTAGTCACTTGAGCTATTCAAAACTGATTCAGAACATAGGAGGGGAAAAAGATTTCAGCTACCTGGTTGACACAAAGTCTGCTCAAAAAAGACACTTTCAGCCAGGTGTTCTTTTATTCGTTTTTCCTCCTCTTCCTTTTGTTGTTGTTGTTCCTTTGCAGATGGAAGCAGAGTAGCAATAATCTCCTTTTTCCCTAATGCTTTCCTCTGGCTCTGCTCAGACACTTGGAGACGGAATTTATCTATGACACCATAGTAAGAAGCCCGAACGTCTCTGTGACGAATCACACTGCAGAAAAACAACATTTTCAAACAGATGAACTACTAAGAAGCATGCCTGTTGTGGAATTACATTCTATATCACAAAATCTGCCCTCTGTCCCCCCTCCTTCAGATAAACTGGAATAGTCCAGACCTCCTCCACCACTCAATGTTCTTGAAGACTTGATCTTACATCCTCTCTCCCCTCTTTATGTTTGCTTTAATTCCCAAATATAAATGCTCCTGGCCAAACAGGACAGTTAAGTCTTTATCTCAAGCCCATCTTTGCCTCAGTCTGAGGTCCTGCTGCCAACTGAGGAAACATCAATTATCTGAAAGATGCCTCCTCCTCCTGTATCAAAGTTGTTTGATGCTGGCCAGTGATTTTAAAAGGATTGAGGGGATGGAGTGGCCAGGGAAGGAAAGGAGCTGGACAGGTCTTTGGCCAGCAACAGTCCAGCTTCTGGAGGAAACCAGGCTCAAAGCTTTACAATTCTACTTTCTCAGAAGCAAAACTCATTCCCTCTATAGACAAGAGTTAGCTAGGGATTTTCAAAATCAGAAACCCACCACTGAGAGCATGTTTGGAACCTATAAAAAGCACAGCTTTAAAATAGCACTGATCAACAGCAAAACAGACCTCTGAGCAGTGCTGTGCTCAACTGCCTCCTCTCTGCATTTGTGATTCATCATGAGAATACATATCTAGCATTGAAAAGCTACAACATTTAGGTTTTGAAGTGTATCAGCTCTTAGGGTAAATAAGGATTTCAACTATTTTTCCAGACATTTTTTGTTAAAGGTTATTCTAAGTTTCCAAGATAACAGCAGCTGATCTGAAGAACATACATACAAAGAAGAAGGTTGCCATCTCACAAGGGGGGAAAAAACGACTGTACCCTTAGTAACACAGAATAGTGGCCTTAAAATTGCTTCAAGAAACTGATCTTTGTGATACTATATACATTAAAATGCTGCAGGAAATGGATTTTTTGTTTTCAGTCCTTATTTAAAGGACCTATATCACATCAAGATATCTACAAGCATTAGCACGTAGCCAGTGCTTGCAACTGGTATCTGGTTTGAATAGACTATTCAACACAGAAACAGAGACCAAGTCATCCCCTCAGCAAGAGGCTGCAGTGATGTTTTACGTCACTTCAGAGGCAAAGGAGTGTGCCTATGACAGGCTTCCAGCAAGTGGAGTGTTGGCTGGGCAACTGCCTCCACTAAAACAAAAGGCTTTTTCCCCCACAACCCTAATTCATCCAGCTCTCAGCATATCAGCACAGCAGATCAACTCTGATTTCTTCCTTTAACACTTCCTTTTAAATTGGTGTTCCTACTCCTAGCACCATGGTACCAACTACCAACCTAAACAGAATCTTTACATAACACTGTGCTAGGAGAACATGTATCTGCTGCCAAGCAAGGAGGTATTTTCTGCAGACCCTTATAAACACATACATTCTCCTGTTTCTTTTTAGAGATCATTGCATAATTGGAAGCTCTGTAGAATATCTGTTTATCTGGCAAATGGCCACACTTGCATAGTACTGCTCATATCCTAGCAGTAAACACTGTCCTTAGACAGCAACCACTGGAATGGGATGGGGGGTTTTGCTACACAGAAAAATCCCCTTGGAACATGTGTCTTTCTTATTTTCCGTTATTTAATAAAACTCATTTGTTTAACCAAATGTAATCAAGCTTGTGTAAATGTCTTCTGAAGAATTTAATAGCTCACTGGTACACTGGTATAGTCTGACCTGTTTAGTTCCATTTTTAGCATTGTTGCCCCTGCTTACTGAAACCTTCCAGTTCCATGTTCTAAACTTCCTTTCTATTTGGTGAGTCCTTGGAATTTTTCAAATTGCACCTAAGGAAAACAGTCTATAAGAATAAGGAGCCATTCCCCAAGAACAGTTATTATTTATCTGACAAAAGGGTTTTGTATATGGCCATTTGTTAGCCAGAGATTCCAGGTGCTGTTTTACAGTTTGGAAAATGTCTATTCAAAAAGTTCAGTCTGCTCTTTTAGGTACTCCAGATTTTCTTCAGCTATCTGTACATCAGCACAGAAATAATGTGGCAAATAGAAGATAAAAAGAGCTGGTCTATTTTAGCTTATACACCTACTCTGTTTCAGCTTTCAGCAGCCTACAGACCCTGTACATTACTGTGGTCACTTAGGCAGCCTCCTTCTTTTTTGAGTTACTGGGCTGAGACCTGACAGGAAAGATGAAGGGCAGCCACAGAGATCTGAGAATGAGATGGGTGGTCAGGGTGAAAGGCAGGCAAAACTACCTTTGTAAACATGGCCCAGGAAAATGTGCTCAGTAGAACTGCATACATTTCCATTTTGCCAATCTGTAAACAAGTATTTCTCACAAACAAATCTCAACCCTGGGGCTTTTGCTTTTCTTGTTATTTCTAACAAAAAGGTGCTCAGAGAAGGCTCATATTACTCTCGCTCCTGGTTTACAAAATACATTACAAGAGGCATTTACTGGCATTTTATTTATGCCCAAAGGCAAAATTAAAGAAGGGTACATCTCTAATATTGTAATACCTCTGCTCTAGAGGGAAAGAACAGCAAAAATCAGAACCACAAGTATATACAGGAAATTAGGAAAACATATCTTTATCCAACTTATGTATTATAACATGCATGCTGTCATTTACAACCTCTTAAATAATGAAAGAAATTAAGGTAATGCAATGTTGTATATTAGGAAAAAACCCAACCAACCAACTTCTACTTACATATCAACACAGCACTGAGGCTTCACTGCACCAGTAGCATCCACCACCGCATATTTATTTGGAGTTGTACAAAGAACTGCAAGGAAAAGAACAGGAGTGGTAACAAATCATGAACCAATACATCACCAGCTTCATCAACAGATACATGTAGAGAGACGAGTTTGGTTTTGTCACAGATATGATTTGTTACATGAATTATAATTGGACTGTTCAAGATCATCAACTAGCCCTTAAATAGAACTTAACCTAAGAAACCCACCTTTGAATTTTAAGGCAAACTCATAGGGGTTATATAGAGTCAACACCTGCTTGTGTGTTGACTGGTCATCTGCATAAAATATAAGTTCTGTAGGAAAAACAAAAACAGGAAGATTTCCTTCCACTAACTCTGGCTGTCTTTTTTGTTGCTGCATTGGCACTGAATCCTCCTTGCTGCTTCTTGTGTTCTTATGCTTTTGTATCCTCAGAGACTTCAGCTTTTGAATCGTTTAAGAATTCCAAAGCATTTTGGCAATTCTAAAGGAAAAAAAAGAGAAAAGGCGAGAAGATTATTTCCATAAATCTATACTAAACTGAGGCAGTTAACAAAGGTGCAAAAATATAAAGCATGATGCTTGATTATGAATCTACCCCTACTTGTGCTCCTTCAAAAATACTGAAATAGAAAAAATACTTGTACTGAGTTTCCATCTATTTAACAAACTGCTACAAAATAAACGGATAAGCACCTCTCCAGTGTCTCATGGCTGCATTTGGGGGCCCAGTCCACGACTAGGGCTGCCTATGCTGGGTCTTTGCAACACAAGCCAAACAATGACAGCAGAAAGAAATCCCATCCTTGCCTCAGGACAGCAACACATCAGAAACACGAGGACACTGAGGCAGCAGGAGTCACTGTTTGGGCAGGAACCTTTCTGTGGGGATGACCTCCCTGGATGAGGTATAACAAGTCAGGAATCTCCTCACCTAGGCACCCAGCTATGTCAAATCCCAGGGATTCAGAACAAAGGAATGGGGAATGCCTGCATGCCTTGTTTAAACCAAACTCCCCGTTCCAACTGCGTAGGTAATGAATGGAAAAATGACTGGGATGAGTAACAGCAAACAGATTTGGGATTCACTATTTTATTAAGGGATGACAGGCTTCTACCACCACTACCTCTAACCAAAGTACAATCATCACAATTCTCCCTCTGCCATCCCCCACACAGTTCTGTTTTATTTTGAGTGACATTCCAGAACTAAAACCAGGACCAATGACCCAACCAAGAAACAATCCCAAATGTAATTCATAAAATAAAATTAAGGCCAGACTCCTCAGCACACATACCACTGACTTAACACATGACAGAGAGAACAAAGTCTTTCCCCTCCCCAAAGAAGGTCATATTTTACTGCAGCTTCTATAGATTAATTATCAAACTGAAGGTGTCCTTTGAGGTCTAACTTTATAGCAAAAAATATCGAAACAACAAAAAGTTTCTACTGACTCATTAGATGCCATTTCCACTTCCCATAGAGCTTTTTAAAATAAGGTACATTTTACCTGTTCTCCAGCTCAATACACTGGATAGTTGCACCTTAAAGAATTTAGCTTTTGAAATTTCTAGCAGGAAATAGCCCAAACATTATGAACAATCAAAAACAAACGCTTGTTTCCGCATTCTAAACATCACAACGATCACATTTCCAAGCACCAGATACATATTCCATACTTGAAACATGACACATGTTCATGTGTTTACAAAAGTATATCTGTCACACCATCAGATTTACAGGTCCTGATTCTTATTCACAAACTAAGCTTTTAGTTTTATTTATTTTGTTATTAAAATAGCAAATTATCCCAGCAGAATTCAAATTCATGGATCTCACTGGAATGTCTTCCCCCATGATCCAGTTCCTTTCCAGAGCACAGGTCTGTTTCCACTTCACTGAAATGCTACTAATAATATTCTGAAAACAAATCCCCAATGACAGTGTTCCAAGCTGATGTTCTGTTACCTTATTAAGAAGAGTCTAGAAAAAGAAATGGCTCTCTAAGTGGCAATTTTGGTTCTGAGTGCTTCTTGGAATTATGGTGAATCCCTTTTGTTTCAGAAGAATCAACAAACTCTGGAGTGGCTTTGTACAGCAAGTGTATTATTTCTTGAACAGCTTCATGCACTACTGCAAAGTGAGTTTCATTGTTCCAGTCAAACATATTAAGACTATATGAAAAGCTAATGTGGAAAAACTGCCAGCACGCAAGAATACAAAATACCTTTTGATGCTTGTCATAGGCAGAAGATTAAGAATTATTTATTTAAATTTCTTTTACCAAAGTTAGCTCAATGCGGTATGCAGTAAGAATATGTTAGAATCTTTGGTTCTCATATGTAACAAACACAGGTAAATTTTGACATTAACAATAGGGATTTTTTCAAATAAATGTTTTAAGCTACCATTAAACCAACAGCAAGCTACTGCTACACAACTTAATTTACTATGTGTAATAAAATTTTCAAGTATTATTTATAATAATCAGTATTGTTTTGATGCTCTAGTTTTTTATTTAATCATTGCACATGTTTCATTCCAATTCCTGGCTTCATCCCACATCTTCAGTTTCTTCAGCTCAGTCCATGGCAAGCGTTCAGTGTCCAAAACCTCACAATTCGCAGTATCAGAGGAGGTATGGATCACCATGCCTACCAACAGGCTCATTTTTGTTACACATCTGTGGAAAACGGTGTGCAAACGCCCCAGGATTCCACAACCTGCATGTGGAAAGCCACCAATCTTAAAAAAGAATATCCCATTATTGCTTCCTTTTCCTATTTAACTTGGCTGGATGAGGAGCTACCGCCCCAGCTTGCAGGAGTAACGTCTGGCAGGCCTATAGTAGACACATTTGCTGACACAGCAGTGCCATTCAGGGTATAAATTTCTGTATTCCTAAGCAAGCAAACCAGCATCCTTTTTGAGACAACAGTTTTAGCTTAGAAGTCACCTTGCTGGGACATCTCACCAAGGGACAGCAGTAAAAGCACTTTTCCCAAAGACTGATGGATAAACTACACATCTGATAGGGAGATGTGATGGTTCAGTATTGATACTCTTGAAAACAGCACACCTTTCCCATCAATGAGAAACTGCCAACACTTTTACAGAGGAAGTTTGTATCACCACAACTTCTTTGCCCAGATGAACCCCACAGCAGCTCAGAATCAGGTCACGTACCGCAGACAGTTCACAAACAGAAACTCAGCTGTTGCTCTTCTGCACCTCCACTGCACCACAACCACTAAATTTTGTGGTCAACAGTTACCATGATTACTTGCAGCACATAAAGGTAAGCACAAGCAAATCTGTCCCAACCCAGGATCTGTGGTCTCAGGCCTGTGATCTGCACTGCACAGATGGGCTTCTCCCAGGATGGAATTCCCACAGGAGCAGGGATCTGTCACAGGTAACACTCACCAGGGCCAGCTGCAACACCTGAACAATGCCAGCTCACTTCCCAGCACCCTTTGAAGTCCTGACAAACAATTGTCACTGGTATTTTTTCAGCACAATAGGGATCTTTCCTCTGTGAAGTTACTAAATATATACTGCTGGTGTCACAATAGCACAGATCTGCCAGGGTTTCCTTTGAAATCCCTTTCTTCATAAATTTAACTTGACAGACAAAAACACGAAGCAAAATGTAACTTCTCTCCAGGGTCAGAAATAACATCCATTGTGATTTGTTTTTACTTAACAAGTATCTGTTGAATAAATAAATCAACTGAGGAACTTTTTTGTTCCCGTTTTAACTTCCAACAGCCTCATCACCATGGCTTCCCAGTGCATTTCTTGGTTGTTTTTCTTCATAACAACTGCAAATAACTCTACAGAATGTCATCGGGTAAACACTTCATTCAGAAGAAAACCTCTTTACAGTCATGCCTCCACACTGCTGCTTTAAAAGTTGCCTAATTACAGTGTAATCTACTTTTGTTACATCTCATGATCTACCTCCTAAATCTACACAAGTCTTTCTACACTATATACTCAGTAAAAAGAATGCTTTTTGAGCACATATTTACCAAATAAACCACAAAGTCTTCTTCAAAATTCCCTCCTATCCCAAGCTGAGCAATGACTTTAAGCTACATACAAATGCAGCATGGGATCTGAAGCACACCATAAACATTTTGTTTCTCCAAAATGTTTTGAAGGCCTCAACATGCGCTTACGCAAACCAATGTTTAAACTACCTGCAATTATTTGGAAGCGTCACCCAATGATGAGAGCACAGAGCCAGCAGCCAGGATGGCTGGATTCCATTATTGCTAACTCTGCCACTGACACTCCATGACCTTGAGCAAGTTGGTTAACCTCACCTCAATTTGCTGATCTATGAAGGCACACACATTCTACAAAGTATTTCAGTAGGCGGAAGGTCCCCTTTGAACCCGCAGAACTGCTCTGATACTTTGCAAAACTGCTACTGTTTACCCCTTCATGGGATGATGAGAAATGTCACCAGTAACTGTCTCCAGGATGCTGTAAAATGAAATAGTCTCAGAGCATTAACTATTAGCATGGATGACCACATGCATAAATCATGCTGACACTGACAGCGAAATTTATTAGGACCACATTATTGTTTTAAATGCTGAAAAGGTGACTAACAAAAGGAAATACTCAAATACAACTAAGAGGCATGAAAAGCAGCGAAAAAATTAAGTAACAGCTGTGCATTGCTTCTGATCCATTCTGCTACAGGCTCGCAAGTATCCTAGACAAGACGTTCAAGGGCACATGTGCTTTAGTCTCTATTTCCCCACTTTGAGTTCGTGTTTAATGCACTAAACTGCCTGATTTTTAAACGTGTGCTGTGCTCATTAGCGCTGCGTGGCCCCAAACCGCCTCGGATTAACAGAGGGGAGCACTCTTCCCTGGGAGAGCGACGGGAGAAAAGGCGTTCCGAGCCGTGCCTACTGCCGGCAGGGCACGGCGGTAATTGCACACTCTTAATTGATCCTCTTTGTTCTCCGACGAGGAGCAGCAGCGATACGGGCTGAGGCAGCTGCGCGATAACGGCGCCTCCCGCAGCCGGCCCGGCCCCGCNCGGCGCGCCGAGCTCCGGCCGGCTCGGTACCGCGGCGTTCCGCGCTGCTTCCCCCGCCCGGCAGCCCCGCCGCACCGCCGGCTCCCCGGGCAGCGGCCGGCCCGGCGCCTCTCACCTGCGGGGAGGTGTTTTAATGATGCTTCACCTCATCGCACGGTTCCCGAGGTCTGGCCCCGTCCCGGAGGGGCTCCTGCCCCTCTCCCCGCTCGGGCCGCCGTGTGCTCTGCCCTGCGGGTCGCACAGCAGCTCGGGCTCGCCTCGATGCCGCCCATCGCGGGCAGGTCCCCGCTGGAAGGGTCGGGGGTTGTCACCCCCGGGCCGAGCCAGAATAGAAGGGTTAGAGCCGAACATCCAGGCGTGACCGCCTGCCCACCCAGCAGCACGGCTTAATTGGGACACGCTGTCCCTGTAAACACTCCAGTGCTGTTACCTTTGTTCTTTCTTCCTCTTATTTACTTCATGCGCTTTCATTCGGTTAGGCTGTTTGTGGACTTCAGCTCGTACTATGCATTATCCACTCTATCACCTTCCCTTGGTTTTTTCCCCTAACTTCCCCCCCTGTATAATACAAACAAATCCATGTGTAATCACCACCCAGTATCATCCCAAACTTCAAGATCTTTAGTACAGCAAAATGTTTTTGTTGCAAGTCAGGTGGATAATTAAGGTTTATATTAAGCCACCCAGTACAGGATTGCAAAATCTTTTACCCATTACCAAGCTTTACCCCTCAGTGAAATGAACACACATCCACGGTGAAATAAACACAGCAGCCTTGAGTGTTTCACAATAACATAATGAAACAATCCAGAACAGGAAGTAACATATTTAAAATCATGGAAGACATTAAATAAAGAAATTCTAAAAAATATATTTTCCAACTTAGGCAAGGTGTGTGTTATAGCACTCACCTTTTTCTGCAGATCTAATGGTTCATTAAGAAGCTCAGTCTTTCAGCCACAAATTACATAATATTGTTAAATTATTATATAGAGAAATTATAATCTCGTCAGAATTTCTGAAAATGTATGCAGTGAAAACTGGCAAAATGTTTTGTTTCTTGATGAGTGTAAATCAGTTCAGATTTTTACATGTTTAAAAATAAACTGGAATTCTTGTTTTTAAAAATATTATCAGACTTCAGCCTTTCCAGATTTCAGAAAATTATTCTGATTTTACTGAGTATTAATCCAATGGAGGGATCAAATGGCTAGACTTAAAAGCACATTAATTAGACAAATTGGTATTTTCCAGTCCATCCAGTTCATTTACAAAGGAAGTTCAGCCTCTGGAAAAGCGGGTGTTATGTCTGCCTCTGTAAGCTTCCCAGGATCCAACTTGTTTCTGTCACACATTTGATAAGGTTTGCATCCACCTGTTGAAAATCAGGAATCGAGCTGGTCTCCTTCCTCTCCCACCCATGGATCACTAGTGTCCAGGTTGTTTTGTGATTTTTAAAAGCCCAGTTTAAACTGCAATTAAATGAGAACGCTCGTACGGGTGCGAGCAGGACCCGGTGGTGCTCTGTCCTTGCTCTGGTGGCCCGGAGAGCGCAAAGCCGCATCCCTGACCATTGTGCAGTGCCGTGCCCTTGGGAGGGACCCTGCCGTCCCAGACATTCCCAAAGCTACGTGTGTGCCACGGCTGATGAACCAGCACTGAAACATCCCAGAGCTGTTTTTTGGGGCACGCAGCGAGCCTGGCTCGGCCCCGTCCCGCTGCTCCCGGGGATGCAAAACCACCGAGAGGGCGAGTGCGGGATGCCCAGCGCCGGCTGCTCCGGGAAGGCTGCTCGGGGAGCTGGAGGCTGCTGCCTGGTGTGGCAGTAACCGGGATATCTCAGATCTGTGCCAAGTTCTCCCATTTATCGTTAGGTCATTGGTTCTTTTGCCTTCTCCTTTTTGGTCTGCTTTATTCTGTCCGAATAATCAATTATTTCAGTGATTAGAAGGAGACTGAGGTTACATTCCTTGTTATGATGCTGGTAGAGCAGGGAAAAGATGAGAGGAGAAAGTGGACGAAGAAGACAACAGAAATACAAATGCAAAGGAGCAGAGACATCAGATGCAGCAAAGAATCTGCAACAAGTTTGTCAGGTCACCTTAAGTGTGAACCAAGGTGTAAAAAAATGCTGTTCCTGCAGCTTATAATTGGTCCTCTGATTTTTTACCTACCTTAGAAACTGCTGTGAGTTACCTAAAAGCATTGGCTAGTCTTCTGTTACATAAAATACTGCCTCCTTATAGCATGAAACCTGGCAGTGGAGCGTGCAGAGATGAAATGCTCCTGAATGACTTTGGTGGTTTTGGTTGCTGTGGTGATTATCCATCTGTTTAAATACTTCATATGGGAGATTCACAACTCATTTATCATGGAAAAGATTGTCCTAAGTTGTGAGAAACACAGCATTATGCCTGATTCCTGTAATTTTGCACACTTGATTAGCAAAATATTCCACTTTATCTGTCATGGCATAAGGACATATGTAGCATTTATAACAGAGGGTGCCACACTTGGGTTCTGTATTCACCACCAGCCCAGTGGGCCTGGGACATTGGCACTGTGCAGCTGCAGAAGCTGACTGCAAACACTTCATGAGGGGCCTCCTTTAATGAATCCTCAGTCTGAAGAAGTCACATGGATTAAATTGTATGTTTACAAAATCTGATGTGAAAACAACAAGCGAGCAGATAGGAGAGAGCTAAACATTTTATATGTCTGAATCTTACCTATTGCTCATGATGCATTTAATTCTTACTAATCGATCTTCTTAATGGGATGGTTTTGGTTTTTTTGACAGCTCCTTTCTCCATGGCACAATGTGGCAGATCCTCTTTGGCTTTGAATTAACTCAGGAAAGGGAGTGACATGTCTGCCTTTCCATTTGCACTCATGTTGTCTTTCTGTAGAAAATGATTGGAGTTTTCTTTCTAATTACTACCAATTTATTAAAAAGTCTCCATAACAAATATTTTTTCACTTTTAAAGACTAGCAGAAGAAATAATACTGCATTTAAACTACCACCTTAAAGCAGCATACATGTTCTGACTTACAACAGAAGAAAGAATTGTTTAACCTAAATTGTCCAAGCTGTTTCTTGTAACTTTAATTCACCAGCAAAAGTGTTTTGGTTTTTTTTGACTTGCTTATGTGGCAGGTTTTCAAATTTCCCCCCTCCAGTGGCAGCGAGCTGCATTCCCATTCCCTGTCACTGGAGACTTAAACGAACTCGTGTGTATTTTTTGTTTCAGAGGTTAGACTGTTTGTTTTTATGACTAATGATGTGGACCTTGGGAGCCACATATCACAGCACCGTTGAGGAAATATCTAGACTTCTGTTAAACTGTAATCCTTTCCAGGGCATGCCTATACAGGAGAGTTAAAGACAGCTCGAAGCTCTCTCTGCCCATGCTCTCCACTGGCTGGAGCTAAGCCAGTTCCATCTTAGGAATCTTTCAGCTCAGCTCTCTGCCTGTGCTGCTGGATCCCTGAGATGTGCCTATGGACACAGTGAGCACAGCATGCCAGAGAGCCACATTTGCTACAGAACAGATACAATTTTTCGAGGAAAATACATCCTAAAGTGTCTCTGCCTTTAAAATACTCAGTGTAAACAAGGGCAGGTTTCATGCATGCTCAGTGAAAAAGGCTAAGTGTAAGATCTAAGGGATCAAGTCCCTTTCAGATCTCGTACTGAGTGAATTTTGCCCAAAATGTGTTTGCATTACACTTCAGACAGGCATCAGGGTTCACTTCCTTGTACTTGGTGTCTTATGGTTCTTCTTGTGGGAGCTCCTGATGTGCTGTGCTCCTAAGCTGTATGAAAGAAGCCATAATTTAGTCTTAGACACCGTGGTATTTATAATCATTTTGAAACCTCAGAGAGAACAAACATTTAGAGGTTTATAGACAGTCATCATCTTTATGAAGGGTAGGATCTATTTCTGCATTGTCTGCAGGACCCTGCTGAGAATCTCCATGTCCTGCTCATCGGAAAGCTGCAAACCCAGCATGGGCTCTACTTTTTTCCAAGGATGTGCGCATACATCTCTTATAAATAAGCACATAGGTTGTTTCATTAGACCTCTAATAACATCTCTATTTTATTTTCCTTTCAAAGATGTTTATTCAGTGTTGACACATATTTATAATATCATCTCAACAGTAAGAGTCTATCCTGTCAGATTTACAGCTATTATAAAATATCATGCTATCTGCATACAAATGGATGGTGGGAGCCCTACAGACATTTCTCCTATTATTACTGCCTAAGGAAGCAATAAAAATTTAACATTTACCATCAGGAAACACCTGCAGAGACTAAATTAAAACTAGATTATATGCTTATCAGTTATATGTTACAAAAGCAAACTCTTTAGAGATTAACATAAAAATCATTGTTATCAAAATCTTATTAAAAGCTTCAGTTAATACGCTCCATTTTGCACCTCCACTGCTCAAGCATTCTCTGTGTGTGACTTACTGAGTCTTTGTGCAGCTGAAGGGAGGGGAGGCAGGCCAGCCTCACCAACAGCTTTGCTATCGCCTCAGCAAACGCCTGCCCTGATATTTGGATTTGCTGCTAAAAGCTGCTGCAGGTGCCATTTGTCCCTCCCTCTCTGATCCTGGCCGCTCTCTGAAGGGCTCTCCACACTGCACGCTCTGTTTCTTGAGCATGGCGCCGAGGCAGGCTCCAGGCTTCCTCGTGGAGTTCTGCTGGGAATTACTCTGGAGAGCACTTGTCCTTCCTGCTGAACTCGTTCTTTAGTGTGGTCAGCAGGACCAAGACCAGGGAGTTTCTAAGGCTAGAAGTCAAGGACAAGGAGCTACTGTTGCTGCTAAGCAGATGGTCTTGTGTTTAGTTTGTGCAGCTTTTGACATGTTCCAAACATGCTGCAGCAAAGAGAGACCAGGAGGCAACTGGGCTGGAGTTGATCTCTGACCTGGAATTCAAAATGCTTCTGGATTTGGGCTTTGCTGCCACCAACGACTGAGAAGCTTAGAGTGCAGATAATCTACCTGCTCTGGCTCAAAGAGGACATGCAGATCCTACCTGTGCCTGATTTGCACACACACTGGTTAGGGTTTATTTCTCCATCAGGTATTACAGTGACCCCTTTGCCTCCAGGCATTAGAAGCAACCTGCCTTGGGCATATTCCAAACTGTGTATGGGAGGGAATCACTCATGAACAGCCTGAACTACTTACGTGAAGGCCCAGGCCAAAACCCCCTTTGTGGAGATTCTGCCAAGTTTGGTGGATCTGGAGGAGCTCACACTAAGAAGAGGTTAAGATCATTGTTTCTGTGATTGTAAAATAACCAGAGTCATGTAATTTACCAAAGGCCAAACCCAGAAGACGATTAGGGAGTGTTAGACCATGGTTTCTTCAAGACATTTATTCTGAAGACAAAGATGATGTAGGGAACCTTCTGGTGATTTTTTTTCCAACCCCTCTGATGCGTTGGCACAGACTGTAACATTTATTTAAGTGAATGAGGAGTGATGGGGGAATCAAACTTAAAAAAACTCCAACAACAACTTAGGTTTACGGAAATAGACAAAATAGTGCATAGACCTGTGGGGTGGGGAATGCAGAGCTAAAGCAGACCCAAAGAAAGGGAGGAGAAATGGATGGAGCTTGCTTTGCTGGGAAGAAAAAATGTCTGCACAACCATGGCCTAACATTTTAAGTAATAAGGGTTTGCTGGCCCAGCTGATTTTTTTCTGAAATAGGTTAAGGAGTGTTCAAACAAGTATATCCAGATCAGAGGGGTGGTAACCCATTGCTGGGCAATGCTCACCAGCCTCTGGGCAGACTGGGGGAGGACTGTGCTGTCAACAGAGCTGCATTTGGGAGGAGACACGTGTCCACAGCCTGACTCTCAGCACTGTCACAGCCTCACCCAGGCCTGCCTGTGTGCCTCCCTCTCAGAACAGGTGGAGAGTGCACTTTGCCTTCCCTCCTGCCTGCAGGGACAGGCTGCACATTAGCATTTTTATAACAAGCTCTCCTTTGAGGGGAGGTAATGGCCAGACCCCGTCACTTCAGCCCGGCCACGGGTGCATCCCAATTTTGTGTGGAAGCCTCAGTTCTGTCATTTTACTTGGGCAAATCACCATATTTAACTTGGAAAGGCTTGCTCATCCTCTCTTGCTCCACTTTCAGGCTCTGAGCAATGTGAATTATTGACAGGGGGATTTAAGGTTTCATTTTTCAAAAACTATGCATATTTTTGTATGTACACACCTATAGCCAAGATGTAGAAGCTCCTTAACTGTAGTTTGAATTTTCCATCGTCATTATGCTAAATAATTCACCTCTGCTGCCACTAGAGGTATAACGTTCACTTGAACAAATACCAAAGGAAACATTTAGTTGGAAATCTTGCCCATATTAATATTTCATTTTTCAAATAGTGTTTTTGATCTTGGTTCTTTTGGAGGCCTCAGCCTACTTTGGCTATTCCTGTTGGGCAGCCTTTCTTTTATTGAACTACAGCTGGCTACTCCTGAGATGAAATGCCACTTTGTGATTAAAGGGTACAGAATTGAGTGCTCATTTAAACTGCATAAAAAGCTAAATTATAGTATCAGTCATTGTATCAATCATCTGTGACTACCTCATGTGCAGCCTTGTACCAACACATTTGTAAGTCTCATTCCACATGAATTCTGGTGCAAATTTACATTTATTCTGAAATGCAAACATAACAAAATTTATTTTAAATGACTTTACTTTTTTTCCCCGCCATGTAATAACCAGCTCTCAGATATAATCTCCGTCTTGAAAGTCATGAAAATGTCAGTGGGGACAAGGCTAGCAATGAAGTTCCCAGATTTCCTTTGGCACTGGTAGGAGAATTGCTGCATAACCTGGGTTTTCACAGCAGACCTGCAGTGCCTACGTGCTCTGAGTGCAGCCCAAGGGATGGCTCAGCTCAGGGGTGATGGCTTCTTGTAAGGGGTCTAAATTACACCTGGCCACAACCTGGTGGGAACCTGATCTTTGTCTGTTTGAAATGTGTAACCTTTCTTTCAAAATGCTGTGCCACGCTCAGTGCCGGGCTCCTCCCTGGGAGCCTCAGGGAGGTTTCCGTGGGCATTGCCCGCTGTGCCACCACCAGCAGCTCTCCTGCTGCCTTCCACATGGCCCCCTGTGCCTTCCCACTGCAGTTCCACGTGCTGCTTCCACCTCCCCCTCAGCTGTGCCCGAGCAGCCCGGCCAGATGCCAGCACCAGCTCGGGAAGGAGCGTGGGGACAGCGAGTGACGCCAGCCGGAGCTGCCAACCTGTGCGGAGAGCAAGCCCCAAAACAGCCCTGCTGCCATGTTCCCCTGCAGGGCTGCACCCACCTCACCCAGGGACAAGTGGGAGAAAGCTGAAACATCATCAGCAATGCTGGAGGGAGAGATCTCTTGCGCCTGTTTTGTGAAGTTTCATTTGTTATTTGGGTAAAATTGCAGCGTTCAGAAGATAAAGGTGTGATGGTCAGACTGAAACGTGGGCTTGAATTTAGAATCCCCTGCACGCAGCATGGTGTGCCCCCTGTTTGTAGGCACTGTGCTATTGTCACAGGAAACTTATTTTGGAGAGAAAATATAGAAACAAGACACCAGATGATCTCAGAAGTTTTCCTCTAAAATGAAATTTTGAGAAAATTATCGATTGCTTGAAGCATTTCATTCCAGTAAAATTGGGCTTTAGCTGGGAAAGGTGTTCCCAGCATAAATGAAACACAGAGCCTCATAAAACTCCTGGCCTAGTGCAGTCTTTCCCCAATACAACACTAATAGCACAGTTCAGTATAGAGCACATACATATTGCAGTTGGTATCTTATTTTTAGTTTCTTTGTATTTTTTGTAGTAATACTGATAAATTCACCAAAGTCTTACTACAGTTACAAGAAATATTTACTAAGAGAAACAATGAACAGTTGGGATACTTTGGATTATATTAGGATAAAAGTCAATAAAGTAATACCACTGAAATTATAGCAATGGGAGATAAAAATTAGATCCGTGGAATTTATGAAAACAACAGCACTGCTGTCTGACCTTATTTCTGCCCTCTACACAGTCATTAGCAAGACTGTGCCATTTATTTACAGCTTCCTCCTATTGCAGGCCCAATCTTAGGCAGCAAATTCAATTGCAGAAGTATTTTCACTGAAGCAGTTGCATTTAGAATAAAGTTACCAACATACTTTCTCCCAAAATTCAAGAAAATGTGTGGCAACCTTGTATGCTTTGTCTGCAATTTTGATAACTCTTCCCAGTGATACAGTTTAGAGTCAAGTTGACCTTTATGGGTTTCACAGCTAAGGCAACAGTTACATAAAAAGGATGAATGAGCAACAACAAAACAGGAAGGCTGGGATCGTGTAATCTGAACACCAGAACTGCCTGCACTTATACTTTACTATTTCAGTGACGGGGGCAGCACTGGAGAGTGGTAAAGCTCATAACTTTATGTAAGGAAATGAAAGTTCTGCTTTAATTTCTGCCTTTTATTCCCTGTATTGCCCAAAGCCATTTAAGACCAGACTGCAAATGTTACCTGATTTAGATTAAAAAGGCAGAAAGTGTACAAGTAAAAAGAACAAATACCCTAACCAAACCTGTTACCAATAGTTAAAGAAAAGGGGGCAGGCAGCAGTCAAAGTGATTTTCAATGACGAAAGTGCCTTTTGCTCCTACAAATTAGACACTGATTTATTCCTCAGTGAATGAGAATAAAACACTGACACCACGTGAAACATGTTGGATGTGAATTGGTTTATACAACTGTTAACAGTTGGGACTAATATCTGTCACTAAACTAAAATATTGGCAACTACACCAGTAACAGGAGTGTCTCTGTTGCTCAGTCTTGCTGGTTGGTTATGCTCCCTGCTTTTGTTTTTTGCTAAAAAACCCCCCAAAACTAACCTTATAGAAAAGGCTCCATTTTCAAACAAACAAACAATTTAATTATCACATACAAGAGATGTAGGACATGCCCATAGCCATGGCTGGTAGAAGTGTTTCCATTTGTTATGATCCTAGACCAGATCTGGGCTCATCTGGAGATGAGCATGGTGGTACTTGGGTTTTACGGGACTTTCTTTCCTTTCTCTGCAGGATTCTGGGGCAGACATCTGGGATGGCTCAAGGAACTGGATAAAGTTTGGGTCCCCTTGGGGGAGCAGCAGAGAGTCCCTAGCCTTTGAGGCCAGAAATTCATACTTTCTTCACTGAGTTTGCAAAAATTGACCTGTTCGTCCCTCTCTCCCAAGATTCAGAAAGGAAGGGACACTTTTGAAGAGGCAGCAGATTGGCCTCAATGCCACTCAAGCCAACAGTTTTTGTTCAGCTGCTGTATTTGAGGCCTGCCTTCTTCTGATTTTAGCTGTTCTTAAAATATTTGTGCACTAACAATGCAGAATATTAGCACACATAAATCTGCTGGGCTTGCTGAAACAGTTTGCTTATAGTTTCATTGACCCTGACAGCAATAACAATAGTGTTTCCAGGGGGAGAACTGACTTTTTCTGTATGTTTGTTGTGCTAGTTCTTGGTTCAGGATTTTTTTCCACTATTGTCCGTTAAAATTTGTTTAATGGCCTGTGTGACACAGTGACTGATGCTGAAATCCTCTGATGTCTTTTGGAAATGCAGTAGAAGCAATTTCCAGCCCATGTCACAGGAAATTTACATATTCCAATGAATAAAAATTAAGATGAAAGCAGGATGTGTGGGAAGACCTGGTAGTGACAGAATCATTCCCAGCTGCTTTCTTGCTTGCAAAGTAATCACAAAACGAGGCTTTTTACCAAGCTTGTTTAATCCTCATCACTGGATTTTGGAGGGATGTGGTCACTGCCAGCTGCCTTGCTGAGTTATGTGTATGTTCTGTACCACTGGAAAACTCATGATTAGGCTCTGACCAGAAAACAAACCTCTGTGAGAAAGAACTCTCACCAAACCCCTAAAGTCCACTGTCTACAGAGTCCCATTTCTTAGATGAGCTGGCTTTGTTTTAATGGTGTTAAGGAAAAGCTCTATTTGAAGGCAGAAGGCAGAGTGTAGCCCTGGCCTCTGAAATCAGATCACACTCTTTTGCCTATCTACTGGGAAAGGAGCAGCTGAGGATAAAGCTTGCACACAGGCAGCTCTGTATAGTGTTTCAAGGAAAGCTTTGGAGAAGATAAGATTCTCATTTTGTACTTTGACAAAGAGCTGCACTGACTGCAGGAGTCTCCACGTTACACTCACAACAAGTACAGCAATTTTCCGTGGTGCTGCCACTGCCCCACCTCATTTTATTGCCCTCCCTGTTTGCCACATCACCAGCTCCAGGGAGCTGGGGGTGCTGTGGATGTGCCAGTCCCAGAGCCTGGAAGCAAGGGGTTCATGGGAGAGCTTTCTGAGTCTCTGCAAGCAATGGGAAGTTAAGAGTCCAGCCTTTGCTTGAAAATAGTAAACAAGTAAGAAAAATATTATGGTTGTATCTGGTATGCAGTAAGGCTTAAATTTGAGTTTACTTACCTTTCAAGTGTTCCACATATCCCGTATTTGACCAGAGGTTTGCAAACGTGGCCCTGGGAGGGTTACAGGGGTGATTGGCTGGCAGCCTAGGACTGTATTTAATTAGCAAGGAATGCACCGGCCCTAACTGCATTCCCTGCAGGAGCCACAACCCACATGGCTACAGGTGCTGTCCTGCTTGCTCCTCAGGCCCGGGGACTATTCCTCAGGCAGGAGTGCTGCATGTCGCAGCTTGTGCTGCATTTGGAAAAGAATATGTTTGGATATCACTACCAGGACACAAGTTTTTCTATTTTCTGGTTTTTGCTCTGCCATGATGGCAGGCAATATCATCAGATTTAGGGTCGTGCTGCCCACTTGGTACATGAACCCCTGGTTGCTGTAACCTTGCTGGATTCACATTTTTTAATGCTTCTTTGATTAACCATTTTGGGACAGCTGGGCTTGACTCTGACTATCAGCTGCTGATCTTCCTGAGTTCATCTGGAGTTTCAAGTGATTGATACCTCAGAGAATTAAGCTCAAAGTGCACCAGGCGAGACTGCCTAGAGCTAAAATACCCACAGTCAAAGCCCATTAACTGAAACGTCTGTGTTTCACTGAAAGTGTCTTTGGAAAGCTGAGGCTAATTTTTCCTTTGTTGCCACCATTCTGAAGTGTTCTGCCTTGATACACTGAGATGTAATATACTGTTCTATCTTTTAGGCCGTCTGATGGCTAAATACTTTCTTTAGTGCTAATTTCTGAATTAAAAAAAAAAGTTAACTTCTATTTTTATGGTGATTTTAGCTTTATCAGGTGATTGTTTTCCTGAGACATGATTCAGGTAAGCTCCTGTTACGTGTATCAAGGGGTAATTTATGGTTTTAATGCATTAAGTTATGTATTTTGCATCATAGTGGTTCCTCCTCAAAACAGCAGGAACCTTGTAGAACTGTGCTTCTCTCTTTGCTTGTTTTTCTCATAACTACTTTTCAAAGGTGTATTCCTTTATTTTGTCTCCATCCATCAATTTTCCTGCTTTTTATTTTCTCTGTTATCTGTGTTCCTTTATCGTGTGAGCACTGAGAAGACCTGAGCAAGTGGCAAAGGGAAGAGGCTTTGTGAGAGCTTCGCTGGAAACCCCAAGGCATTGTGCTGAGATTCAAACCCCTGAGGGGCACAGTCCAGTCTCAGTGACTCCCTTCCCACAAGACCCACAGCACCAGGGGTGCTGAACAACTCAGGATCCCCCTGCCTTAGTGCAAGTGTAACCATTTGCCTCTATTTTCCATTTTAACCTGCTCCTAAGCTGAGAATACAAGTGCTGTGGAAACCTTGATTTGCCAGTAGCTCATCACAGCTTTCCACTGTGCCAGACTGTCACTAGGCTTTTGTGGTCTTCCTCCTTGAATTTTTAATATAATTTCTTGTAAATATACATATACAAGGCCTGTACACAGCACTGATTACCCACCATGTCCTTTTCCCTTCCTCCTTGTCTGCTGCTTTCTTCTCTCCTCTGCTTTTCTGCTGGATGGTAAAATGAGGGAGCAGGATCTGTGTGCTGGGAGGAGAGGGGAGCTTGCACAGGGGGTGGCAGGAAGATGGGGCTGCTGGGGACAAGGGACAAGCTGCCTGTGCCTGGCTCGGTGGTGATGCAGAGTGTGTGTTGTGCAAGGCTGCAGAAGTGTTGGGGTGACGAATTAGCTTGTTGTGACATGGGAAAGGACTGCCACAAACTCCCAGTTCAGTTGGATTTTCCTTGCAAACACAGTGTGTTTAGCTGAATAGGGATAATTGAAGTTTGAAAATGTTTGGATGAGAATTGGCATTATTACAGCCTTTTTTAAATAAAAGGGTGCACATAATCATAATTGGAAAATTTTGTCCTTCATATGAATGTTGAATATAAAGTCTTTTATTGCAGATACTATTTTTTAAAAATTAAACGGAGTGGCTTCAGGGTGGAGTTCCTGGTTTTTCTGTTTGGTTGGTTGGTTTTTCTTGCTGTCCGAGGTAAATAATTACTTTCACTTGGCTATGGAGATCAGTTGTTTGGTTGTCTTTCCTTTTTTTTTGTAAAAAGTACTGAATTATTATTGGGAACTAACAAACATTTTGATGAATAATGGGGGGAGCTACATTTTCTACCCTTTAAATGTGAGATAAATGCTACAATTAAGTACCCAAACATAGGATTGAAATTTTCCTTGGTTTAACCTGAGCTAATGCAATATTCTCTCTCTGCACAATTGTAAGTGTGGTTGCTCTAGGGAAAATGGTGGGGGGAGGCTTGGATTGCAAAGCTCTGTCAGAAGCATCTCCTGCCCTCTGAGGGAGTTTGCTGGAAGATAGAGTTGGGCAGGAGAATGCAGAGAACGTTTCTGGTCCTTCGTGATGTGCAACACCTGGGCTCACGAACAACAGGAACTGCCACGCTGTTTCCAGGAACAGCCAGCAGCGCTCAGGGAGGGAGGAAAAGGCCACACAACGAATTATCTTGACTTGGTGCCTCCTCCCAGTGCTGGGGAAGGGTTTGAAAGCACAAAAGTTTCACCAAAGCTACAGTGTTTATTTGCTGTTGATCACACTGTCCCACATGAATTTCTTTAATGCCTTTTAAAATCCATTTTCAGTCTCCACAACCTCCTGAGGCACGGACTGCCACAATGCAATTATGGATGGTAGGAAAGAGTATTTCCTTTTGGGTGTGTCTGTTTTAAACCTGCTGCTAAATGCCTTTGTTGGATGCCCCCTCAGCTTTTGTACTGCAAGAGAAAGTGAACAATTACTCTGCATTTACCTTCTCGGTTTTACAGACTGCCATCATTTCCCTCTGCAGTCATCTTTTTTTCCAACCTGAAGAGCCTTTGTCTATTTCATTTCTTCTTGCAGTGAAACTTCTGTATCTCAAAAAAGATAAATGTGAGCTTTTTATTACTCGTCTCTTTTTTTCTCCATTTGGACAAAAGTGTCAAGGAAACCCTTTACAGGAATGCCATAGTTAAAGGTTTCTTTGGTGCTTCTTTGTGCCAAAATAATTAGCCTTTGGCTCTTGGAAATTACCAAAAGCTTCTGAAAGGAATAGAAAATGTTGTTCTTGTAATCCCCTCCAGTCTGAGATTGTGTTCATATACAAAACTGGGTAAGAGAACGCAGCAAATAAACAGAAGCGTCTGGGTTTGAAGTTCTCCTTTGTTGCCAACAAACCTTCCAACTTAATACACAAAAATTGAGTGAGTACAGGGAAGTGACAAAACTGGGACCTGAGAGTTCAGGAAGTTCAGAAATTCAGTCTGTACTGAGCAAGGTCGGCAGCACTAACAGGACACTGCATCTCCAGAGAGAGTGGGGCTGTTTTATTCTACTTAGTCCAGAATAAGCACAGTGTCTTCTATTATGTCTAAATCTGAAGGGACAGAGGAGTAAAAGAGAACACATTTTTATTTGAAGTTTCTGTGTTCCTATCTGGCACAAATACTCCATCTGAGAGAGACAAATGCAAATGTCTCCAGATCTGAGCACAGCCATCTGCAGGGAGCACCTTGCTGTCCTTTCAGTCTGGCAAAGTCACAAAGCTCTCCCACCTTGTGCCCTTTTTCCCTACCTTGTCGCATTCGAGCTGACTCTTCAAGACTCTGTACACCTACTTCTTGCTTCCTGCTGTGTCTCAGTTCTTTGGATTTCCCATCTGCTGTGTGCTGCTGGCAGTGCTGCTGCCCTGCTCTGTCTCCTCCTGCCATCTCCCCTTTCCATGTCCCTACGCAGAGATCTGCTCTCAAAAGATGAGGTTGTATCGCTGCCTGAGGTCTTCCTGGAAACTTGTTTCTTACAAACAAGATACCAGATATCTCAGGAGAGGAGCTTTCACTTCTTCTTCATCATTGTCTATCTAAAAAAATATATATATATTGAAGAATGAAAATATCTTTGTTTCATTTTCCCATGCACTTGCTTTTTTGCTGAGTTTCCTGCTAAGTCCCCAGTCCTGCTTGGGCCTTTCCATCCTGTCCCACCTCATTGTCTTGTTACTACTCACTCATTAGATCATGGCTGAAATTAGCTGGTGAGAACTACAGAGCTGAGCTGATACAATTTTATTTCTTTTTTTTTTTAATAGTGACAACAACAAAATTAGCACTTCTGCAACTGGGGCAAGCAAGGTAGGAAGGCTGGGTACCCATGGAAAGTGCTGGTGAACATCTGTAACAGAACCAACGAGAGCTCACGGGGCACCTTGTGTTCCAAGTAAATCATTCTGTCTGTTTCTGTAACTCTCTTTAATGATAAGCAGTCATTAGGATTAAATATGGGATTCCTTTGGGGGGAAAAAACTATTTTGTGAAAATTGCTTATAGTAAAATGCAATGATAATTAAACAACTAAATAATGATAAACATATTCATGTCATGGAAGAGTTTGGTTTCAGTAAGATGATGATGATCTGTTAAGGATATGTTGGAAATGTTAATATTCATCCCTAAATGATAATATTTCCTATTTGGGACCAGTAAGTTACTTTAGGTGCCCTCAGCACAGAGTTAACATCCCATGGAGTGGTGTCCCATCAATATTTTGGAGACTGTCCCCAGTTTTATTAAGACACAAGGTGCCATGCCAGTGAAGGACAGTGGGTGCTCCCAGTGCAGTGAAATGATGGTGAGGGGTGAAAGGTGACTTGCTGAGCTGAAATCAGAGGGCTGAGGCTTCCAGCAGGGTCTGGTCTGCTTTGGATCAGGCACAAGCAGCATGTGGAGTGCAGTCAGGTTAGCTAAACTTTCTCTGTGGGAGATACTTTGAACTCTGCAAGGGAGAATTTCTGTTGTAGGCAAGCCATGTATATAGTAAAAAATCATAACTGTGTCCAGAAATGAAACAGCCAAGTGTGGCTTTTGCTTTATGATAAATCCTGTCAGTTCAGAGCAGGTCCCCAGCCCATGAGTATTCTTTGCCATAAAATAAATGCTGATAGGTAATAGATGAAACGGTGTGAACCTCTCACTTGGTGGCACAAATCTGTGTAGCAGAGCCTGGGAAAACGACTCTCCTAATCAGTCCCTGTTGGCTCTAGTCTATTTAAACATATGTATTTTCAGGTTTCAGTTCTGGTAAGGATATGCTGCTTTTATGACTCTTCCTCACAGAAACCCAGGCAGAAGGATGTAGTTTTCCTCAGAAGTGGCAATTTTTTAGTCTGTCTTTATATTTCACATTGTAGAATGTAATAAAATCCAAATCCTGCCACTTGTGCATTCATTTAATTCATATTGTTGCTTTCCACATTGGTAATACTCTGTTTCTTTTTTTTTTTTTTTCTTTTTAAATGCCTTTCATCCAAAGATCCCAAGCTGATTTGGCCTGATTCCCAGGTACAGCTTAGCAACACTTAGCATAAGACCAGTAAAAGGAAGTAACGGGGAATTTCACGCAGTTCTTGGCTGGCTGTCAATTCAAATGCACCTACAGTGGGAGCATCCCCGCCCGTGAGCCCCAGCTTCCCGTGGCTGTGACTGCCTGATGCAAGGCTCCTGTCTCAGCCACAAACCCCTCTCCCTTTCTGTTACCCCCCAGAACAAGCTCTGTTGTCTCCCAGTGTTTATCAGCAAGAGATGATAAATCTTTCCTAGTGGAGAACTTGGCAGGACATATGGGGGCTTGGGGCTGGGGCCATTCATCTGATGTTATTTGCTGTTGGATCACAAACACGTACTAGGCTAAAGCACACACTTTCGGTTTTGTATCTCCCTGCATAGGTATGTGCACAATTTTAATTTTTTTTCCTTATCTTCTGAGGTTTAGAATAACACAATTCTCCAGTTTGCTAAACAGAAGAAGGTTTCAGTTTCTTTTTCAGCAGCCAGAATATTTTTCAAACTTTTATTCTGAATGTTGTTTCTTCTCTGGACTCTTGGACTTTGAAGCCTGTTCTCATACGGAAAGCCTTGCCTATCTGGAAATTTGCTCTGGCTTGCTTTGCTGTTCAAAGTGCTGCTCCGTGGGTTCATTTTATGTCTCCTCGGAGACATTTTGTCAGAATTTTGCTTATCTACCAGTATTGCAAAACGATCCCCCATCTTAGGCAACCAATCACTTCCTCATCCCCTTCTCATTGGTCTTTAAAGCAAAATGGAAATTAAACTGTCTGCTGTTACGCAGGCTGTGGATCTGGCTTTCACCTTTGGACTCTGGGCAGTATTAGCTGTGCTTGCATACAAACTTTGCAGGAAGAGGAAACCTTGCTGAACTGTGCACAGCAAAGGGTTAACACGTCTGAGGGAGAAGGGGAGAAAATCAGGATGGCTGGACTCTGCCCCTTTGCTAAGTGGCTGCTTTTTCTGGAGTACATGGAAGACAGATGAAAAACCTCAGAGTTGCCCTGAATTATCTTCCTGAGCATACAGCTCTCTCTTTTTGTAGTTAAATATGACAGTTATAGTGCAGTATTTATGCACAGTCAATAAATCAGCAGAAAACGTGCTGCAGTCAGGGCATGTATCCATAGTCTGTTCTTTATATTTTAGCTGAAAATGGAATTCCTGAATTTGCTGAAGCCTGTGAAAAGAAATTCAGGTGCACATCTCCACCAGAGACTTACACAAAGTCTGATGGCTCACAGTAGCCAGGGTTTGCTCCTCAGCTTCCATTACTGTCCTCCCATCTGCAAACCCACATTCCTGAAAAGCAGTGAAAAGGCAAATTTTGAATCAGGCTCCCAAACCCTTGAGCGGAATCATTGCAGAAAGGAGACGGAGCAAGTAAGTGAAAGGGGCAGAAATCTTTAAGGATGAGTTACAGTTTTGTAGAAGTTTGCAGTGTAGTTACAGAAAAGAAAAAAGGTCCTGCTGAGCAATATCCTGGAAAATACTGGTTTGGGGGTTTTGTTTGTGTTTGTTGGTTTGGGGTTTTTTTCTGTTTTGTTTTTCCAGAAGGGCTGTGTGACACACTGGCAGAAGCAGCCTGGCCTTTTCTAGTGTCTGGCTTAAGAGCAGCTAACTGCTGACAGGGGAGAATATTTTGCCCTGTACAGCACACAATATCACAGGACTTGAATTTGCTCAGCTTCTGCCATCTTGAATATAACTGTGAAGGAGCTGTTATTTAGAACAATTTCTTACCTTCCACACCCGGGTCCAGCTGCACATAAATTCTTTAAGTTAACAGGAAATTTCAGCTTTCTGAAAGGGACAGCACAGATCTATGGTTGCCTAAGAGCGAAACCCTTCTGAATTCTCACTGCGGTACTGGAAAATGCACCTTCTGTGGTGCCAAGTAAGTCCCTTAGCTCTGGTGACAGCCTCTTTTTTTGTGTGATAGGGATCACATCTCCCAGCTCACGGCATGGATTAATCCGTATTTTTGTAGTGATTTAGCAGTGACCATTTCTGTTCTGTCTGGAAGTGTTTTAAATTAAGCAGGGAAGTCATCAGGGCAGCTGTATTACATGACCAAGGTAGGGAGCCACAGCAGCAGAGGGAGGTTTGAAGGGTTTAGCTGTTGATCCAGATTTTAAGTAGATAATTTCTGACTAATGTATCCAGTGTGCCCCAAATTCAGGTGGCCAATCGGTGCCAAAGCTGAGCACCTTCAGTGTCTAAAGCAGCATGGCTTCTGTCTCACAGGTGTATTACTTGTTCAGGGCAAAAGGCAGCTAGGTGAGAAAAAAGTAAGATGAAGCAATATAAAAGTGTTAAGAAATGAACTGTTAGTGCTAAAATCCTGTTAGAGGCAACAGCTTAGATGTTAAGCTGTGTTAGAACAAGAAACAGAAAAAATAATACTTTATCAGCACAACAGGGAAAAATACCACTGATCTGTTTGGTTCACAAATTGACTAGAATTAGCAATCCAGAATTCTCTTCCTTTTTACTATGGGATAGAATATCTACATAGAAATTATTTCAAAATATTTAATTATAGGAGAGCTTAACCTGCTGTACCTGTTGTGATTAATTTCCCCATAAAGACAATTTCTTTAACTATTGCAGCTGAAGAAATGTAGTAGATGAGTGTATTTTCAATTAAAAACCAAGAAAAGTTTAAACTTTATGGAAGTAATGAATGTCTGCTGCCAGAGCTGCCAGGTAGTCAGTTCTTGTTGCAAAAACAAACTGTATGGAGGAGGAGTAAAAGCCACTCTAGCTGTATTCATGCATGTTAGCAACCATGGTGTCTGTAATTTCAGGTGTCTCATTAAACTAAATAAAGGTCTTGCATTGTACCTAGAAGATTGCTAGACTTTAGCTCTTGTGGTGTCCAGCTGGAGCAGGATCCAAAAAACAAGATCCTCAAGAGAGAAAGAGGGGGAGAGTATGTGAACCTTGCCTGCTGCTGCCCTTGGAAAGGTCAGCCTGTGAAATGGGAAACAAGAGTTTAATTCTGACCTTTAAATACTATGTTTGGATAGGAAAGAAGTAGCTTTTAGGTATCTGGTGGTCTGGAATTAAAAAAAAAAAAATGGTGAGGATATGAACTTGTAATTGTTTAGCATTTCATACAGCCAGTCAGGGAGGCTGCAGGACATGGGGCGTTGGGTTGCCAGCTGGAATTGGCTGAGGTCAGCTGGAGGCAGAAGGAGTCTCTGACCTCATCTGGTTGACATGAGAGCAATGCATAGGTGGCCTCATCGAGTTCCCAGTGCCAGGACCTGGCGGTGTTAGGTGGCATCTTCTACCAATCCTTCAGTTTCCATTCAGGCCTTTGCAAATCCATTCCTGTCCAGGAGTTGTCTTTCCAGGCTAACATGCAGCAGTACAAAAACACAGTATCTGCATTTTAATCTTATCTATAGACATTCAAATCCCATTTGTTTCAGTCTGGCTCCATTCATGTGCACTAATGACTTGCATAAAAATATTTATCTGTTTATTTCTCCTGGCCTTTCTGCTATCATTGTTAAAAATCAGAAATTGCAAATACACATGCACGACTTACGGAGGGCCTGGATAATGGAACGGAGTCTCCAAGTTTGACAGGATTCTTTTTCAAAATGAGCTGCTTTTCAACTATTGAACTTACCTACTTTTGGTTCAATAGAATTAATGAATGAAATAATGTTATTTGAAAAATATCTGCAGAGGTTTTTCTAAAAGACAAACATCTTTCTAAAGCCAGTATGGAGACGTGGCAAGTCTTTTGTGCAGGTGTTGGGCTTTTTCTGGTGACAAAAGGGATGAGTACATGCCTGAATCAAATTAGCTTACATCTCTTGATTATTCTGGTAAAAATGGGCAATGGTGTCTTTACCAACATTTGTATTTTGTAATGCTTTGCAATGGGGCGTTAGAATTCACCTGTGATATTGTGCAACAATAGTATTGTCCAAGTGCTTCATAAAAATGGAGAACTGAAAGTGATTCTACCTGCTATTAAAATGAATGGCAAAAAAAAAAAAAAGTTGAAAATGCCTTTGAATTTAAAAGCAGTGGAAAATATTATCAGTTTCTTTATTATTTTAAAGTAAGACTCATGTTGGCAGTGCTTCTTTTGTGTGTTTTGGATTTACTCCTAGAAGAAAACAAGCATTCATGAGTGGACATAGTGCTAAATACTTCCTTAGCCTCCTTCCCCTTATCTGGTTGCTGTCGGTGGTGGCTGCCAGGCCCATTGGAGCAGGACACCTTGAAGAGAAGGCTCAGGGAGGACTTTATTTCTCTCCAAAATTGCCTGAAAGGAGGTTGTAGCCCGGTGCAAGTTGGGCTCTTCTCCCAGGCAACCAGTGGCAGGACAAGGGGACAGAGCCTTGAGCTGTACGGGGAGGTTTAGGTTGGACATTAGTAGAAATTTCTTCACAGAAAGGGCGATTAGAACAGGCAGCCCGGGGAGGTGGTGGAGTCACCATCCCTGGAGGTGTTTAAGGGAAAACTGAACGCGGCACTCGGTGCCATGGTCTGGTTCACAAGGGAGTTGGGCTATTAGTTGGACTCAATGACCTCAGAGAGATTTTTCCAGGCCAATTGAGCATGTGAGCCCTCCTTTCAGATAATACTTATTATTTTTCTGAGTGGTAGGAAATACTGCAGGGTTTACGTATTTTCAGTTTTGTCACAATTAGTTTGTTGCCATCCTGCCTTGATCCAGGTACACTGAGGTGCCCTGTCAGCGTGTGATGGCCAGATCCAGGCACTGCCTGTGGGAGATCGCTGTTACCTGACCTGGCAAGGATCGCACGTGGGGGCCGGGGATTTAGTGCTTAAATGAAACCTCTGGAGACCAGGAACGGCGGCGATTATGTCACCGGGTGAGCTGCTGAGAGGCTTCGCTCGGCTCCCCGGGACCAGCACGCAGCTCCTGCATACTCCTCAGCCATCGAGGGCTGCGCAGGCCGAGGTGAGGCGGCGGCGCGGTGACTCAGCCGCGGGTACCGGGAGGTACCGGGGACATGCGGCGCGATTGGGACCGGGACCGACCGTGACAGGCCGGCCCCTGAGGAGCCGGCCCGTGAGGGGCCGGGCGGGGCGACCCCTGGAGCGCGGGGCGGGGGACCCCGCGGAGG
>VYZP01062095.1:0-17804 GCA_013400635.1 Hypocryptadius cinnamomeus | reverse complement strand
CCCGGGACACGCGGGCAGGGCGGGGCGGGCAGGGCAGGGCGAGCTGCCCCTCACGGCCGCGGGGCAGCGCGGAGGCCCGGCCCTGGCGCGGCTGTGGCACGGCACCCGCGGCTGTTTCCGCCTCTGCGATTCGAGAAGCCTCAGTGTTGGGGTTGTGTGTCCCCCTGTCCCGCTCCTTCCGCCCCGTTCATCCTGCTGAGCACGGTAGCCTGCACCAGTGCCGTGGAAGGTGCTCGCAGCCGCCACTCCGTGCAGGGTTGTGGTGAGCTGGATGTGGAGCCATCGAATCATCAAGGTTGGAAGACGCCTTTAAGATCACCAAGTCCAGCCATCAACCCTGTACTGCTACTGTAATTCCTAAAACACTGAATCACATCATCCAGTGCCAGCCTCTTAAACACTGCCAGGGACAGGGACTCTGCCACCTCCCTAAACAGCCTGACCTCCTGAATCCTGAAAATTTTCTTTCTATTATTTGATCTGAATTTCCTCTGTCCCAATTTAAGGCCATTTTTTCTGGTCCTTGCTGCAGGCACAGCAGAAGAGACTGGCCCCTCTCTCACTGCAGCCTCCTGTAAAGGAGTTGTAGAGAATGATGAGTTTTGCCCTAAGCCTCCTTGAGAGTAAACAAGTCTGCCTGGCTGGCTCCTCTTGTCCCTGTTTTCTCATTCCTTGAGTTTGAGGCAAGTACAGCCATGCCATTCTCATCATATTGACTGCACCACGAAATTCAGGGAGAAGTAAAATAAAAAATCATGGTGCTGCATTCCTTATGCTGTAGGCTGCAGCTTGCTGATGGAAACGTCCTAACTGAAAACAGTTGGGTAAAATGTGTCACAACAAGCATTGCTGTGGGAGTTTTAGAATCCTCCTGAATAGTCCTGGATTAGGACTGTATTTGCTCAGAGTAATACACTACTTATGATAACTGTTGACCCATGCTATGGAGGCCAAAGAAGTTCATGTGCAAATACATTGTTGGTCATCCTAGAGAAGAAGGGCAAATATTCTCTAGATCTCCCAGCTAGAACTTCTTGAGATGTTTTAAGAAGTAAGTGGGCTCACTGGTGCTGTGAGCTTATTCACTTACTCTTTGATAATGAGGAAATGTAATTATCGTGAGCTATGAATCTTGGCTCCTTTCATCAATAATAAATTTACGCAGCTTTCTGAAGTGAGAAGTCACAGAGTGAGTAAGTATTTATTGTTTGGTGTTACACCTTCCATTTTCTCAGGAGAAGGTGTGGAAGTAATTTCTGTGAATTGAAACCGTCCTTGACTTACAGAAAGTTACTGTCAAAAAACCTGCATCTGCCTAGGAGAGGTGTTTTTTAGACACAATGCACACACCATTTGCCCCATCCATGTTTGTGGCTAGATGCACACCCTAAGTCTTTGTTATGCCAGTGTTAACTGGATTTCTTGTGTCCTAGATTTCTTCTAGTTTTGTGTCAAATATTTCACAAGTGTATCTTACGTTTGAGAAATGAACTTGCTCCCTGCAGTGACAGTAAGGATACTGGTGATTTAATAAAAAAATGACTTTGCTGCTGGAGGTCTCTGTGGTAATGCTACAGGTTATTACCATATATATATATATACTATACTCAGATTTGCTGAGGAAGATCCTTGTGTTTAATAAGCATCTGTGTACATTCTGATGTGCTAATGAGCATCTGACTGTTGACAGTTTTAGTAAATAGTAATTGAAATAAATGGGGCTGTGATACCCATCATAGCATTCAGTCATATTTAATATACATTCAATAGCCAAGGGAAAGGAAAAGTATTGTGGTTCTTGTAACTTGCTGCTTTTTCTTCTTAGAAATTTATATTTCTGCCTTTAGCACACTGGTTTCTAAATTGGACCTTAAATAATCTTAAAATATTTTTTCAAAAATTAGTAAATTTTCTAGGAGCAGGCTGCAGATTCAATAAATATCTGATTATGGTAATTATGATCACAAGTGCAGCTCAACTATTGCGTAAAGACTTCTTGGAATAATGAGTGTTATTGGGCTGTCATCATGTCTGTTCCTTGAGCAGAGGAAGCCTCACAGCAGTGATGACTCCCTGTTTGGAGACTTGTTCTCGAGACCTGCTCTGGTATTTATCATGTTCCCTTTGTTGTGTTTTTTAACAACCACAGTTGTGCCAGGAAAACTTCCTGGTCCAGGCCAGATTCTCTGTGTCTTACAGAACATGCTTGTAAAGGATATAAAATCTGGTTTCTTTGCTAGTGCTGCTGCAGTTAAATACTTTATTTCTCTTGATTTAGAGAAGGTAAAAAACAAACCTGGCAAGAGAATGCATTTTGCAGGCTTGCTTTCCAAGTATGTGCAGCAGTGGCTGCTTTATCCTCTTGTTTTCTTGATGATTTATACTAATTAAATTACATAGTGTCTCAGATAGTTTAGCAGTGAAGCACTTGAGGGAAATAATATGGTGGTGGAGTTGAGACCACCTAGAAGGCAGAGAAATTACAGGAACTTGAGCTTTGGAGCAGGGGTAGCTGAGATACATGCCTTGGGTTGGTTTGTTTCACAATTTGTTTGTCTGTAGCATTAAAGTATTTAAAACCAACAGCACCAGTTCACTTTTGATGGACAAGAATATATCAAGAAAGTATTATGCATATGTATTGTACTGTGCTAAGTGGAAGAATCATGCTATTGCACAAATGATTTGCCAAAATCTGTGAAAGTAAGGTGGTGTTTTTGAAACTGTCTTTAGTATAGATGGTTTGAAATTATTTACAGGACCTGTTGATTCTGTTTGGCTGCTTATAGCTCTCTGCCATTTTTCAAACACAGAATTATTTAGTCTCTCAGTTTGCAGTGGGGCTCTGCAGAGAGCTGTGATGACAAGTGACTGAAGAGGAGTCAGGATGGACACTGTCCTGGGAAGGTGGGGACAGGAGGATGGTGATGGCAGCAATCTCAGCCCCACTCTGGCAGCAGATGCCTCTGGAACCTCGTCAGTTGTTTGGCTTCTGTTTGTTATATAATGTATAGGTGGTGATTTGTGACAGCAATTATGGTGCAACCATTTATAACTCTTTGTTTCCAAAATTCTCTACAGAAAGAGTCAAATATTTAATATTTTAAAAGCATGTTATGAAATGTTTTAACCTTGTAATTGTCAAGTGATGTGATCCTGTATAGGTCAGTGGAAAAATACCCGTACGTCCCATTGGATGTTGGGTCAAACTCTCATTTTATGAACTAAGAGGGAAAATTAGTATGTTATTTCATGAAGTAAGAATGTTCAACCTAATGTTTTTAGTGTATTTTTTAGATTAAAATTATGATAGGGTGCTATCAAGTGAGTCTGAGTTGGTGGCATGTTAACATGGAAGTGAGCCAGTCTGTTCTGGTATTTGGTATCTGATTTTGGGTATTTGGCATGGATGGGGAGGTAATAAGATGTACAGTAAAGCACCTTTGTAAAAGGTGTGTATTACTATTAAAACCCTAGTGCTTACATTTAGTTATGGAAGGAGTTTATTTCCAGTGTGTATCCAGTTGGGCAAGAAAAATGGGTTCAAGAGCAGCCTTGCTGCCTGGCAGGGTATTTGATGTTCCTGGCCTTCTGGCTAAGAGAAGTGCCTTGTCCTGTTCAGGGAGTACATTCCTGATGTGTCCTTGTTTTGAGGACTTTCTGTCCATGGATTGCTAGAGCCGGCATCTTGCTCCATCGCAGCCGTGTTGTGACCTGGTGCTGCAGCACCTCCAAGCCTTGTGTGCCAGCCCCACCCTTCTCATCCCTTCCTGCACAGCGGGGCTGATGCGGAGTGCCTGGGCAGGAGGGTGGCAGCAGGCCAGGCGTGTTCCTGACAGCTCTGCACAGCACTTGCCGAGCTCCCACCGGGCGTGGGGCAGGGGCCTGTCCTGAGCTCTTGGTATGGCCCTCATGGTCTTCTGTGGCTTTTTTCATATGTTTACACAGTTAATTTTTTTTTGAAATCACATAAATTTCAGCATCCTCTGTCTGATATAGATGTTTCTCTGTACATAAGCACATGCTGTGGTGTAAGTGGGCAGAATCTTAAATTATTTTGTTGGGGTTTTTTTTGTGAAGTAATGGTGCTAGAGTAAAAGTATGGAGAAGAGACCAGTCTTCTCACCTACCCTTTCCCCTGCAAGCTTTTCTTATTTTCCAGTGATGATGTTTCAGTAAGATCTATCTAGATTTGTCTGAAAATGGAGCCAAAATCTTAGCCTAAAGAGTTTTTGAAAAGGGAAGCAAGGCTTAACTCTTCGTTTATTTTTTCCATTCTCGATTTTTGTGAAACCTCACATCCTGCATTTTGTGGTTTGCTTGTGGACTTGGGCTGCAAATGGCGAGTTCAGGCCCAGACCAAAAACACAGTGGTGGCCTTATGTGAAGTTATTGATTAACTGGACCGCCCTGTTCGCTTGTGACTGATGTCTGGCTGCTGGCAGTGATATGGCCTTTCCTCAGGGCTTGAGGAATATTATTTATTATCTGGTCACAGAAATATGACTTCTGTTTTATGTTCTTGTGAGACTCTGTCGTCTGACCTTCATAAATGATCTGGTCACAAGTCAGAGGACTGAGAGAACATAAGTTATATTCTGAAATACGTATTTTCCTCCTTCTGTTGTGTTATACTGAATTCAAGAGTCAGCTGTGACTGCACTGCAGAAATAGTCTCCATGAATTTGAGTGCAGAAATATGTACATAGCTGTCTAAGAAGTAGCTCAAATTACTTTATACAGTGTATGTGAAACACTGCACTGTTTGAGATGTGCAAACTGGGACTGATGGATAGGATGCTTTCCAGTTCCACTGCTGTTCCCTGCTAGCCTGAACATATGTTTCAGTGCTAAAGAGCTCCCTTGTGGAAACAGCTCTGAGCTGATGGACTCTGAGCAACCTCTTCTTTTTTCCCCTGAAATTCTGGAGTTGGATTGGGATATCTTAGAGGCTGGAGCAGGAATTTGTAGAGGCTTTTTTAAATGTCTGTCAAAGAGTACTAATTGTATGTAAATAACCTGTTCATTTATGATATTGAAATGGTGCTTCAAAACTGGGAGTTCGTAAGGTCACACTTGAGGAGACTAACTTTGCTGTCTTCTATTTCAGTGGCACAGAAGCTTCTACCAGCATTTTTAAATTTTGTTTTCATGGAGAACCTGTGCTGGTGCAAAATGGAACTGATTACCACTCACTCTGCACAGGGTAGAGGCAAATGAATAAGCTGTGCTACTGAAGGAGAGATGTGAGATCTGTTTGTCTGTTTCTGGAAGAAATTAGATCAGAGCTCCTGACTCTTGAGTGGCAGGGAGAAACAGGAACCCAACCATGAAGCCTGTTGGGTTTGAGGCAAAGATCTGCAGGAATGCTGCCTGAGGTGGTAGGAAATGCATTGGTGTGCTTTTTCACTTTTGTGAAGGAAGAAAACCTGAGGAATACCTAGTAAGCTTAACTGTAGCAGATCCACAGAATAAGCCCAAGTTGATTAAGTTTTTACAGGAACATTTAGATGTTGAAAATCGTTGGGTTTTATATGTAAAGGTCTGACTTTTGGCAGGCACGAGTACTTGGTGGTCTGGCCTGTGCTGTGGAAGGGGTGGTGTGAGCAGCTGGGAATACACTTGGAGGTTTACAAGCTGGCAGTGGGGTGTGCAGGCAGAATTTTTGGTGCAAGGCAGATAGCAGCTGCAGGGGCAAGAGGGAGGCTGCTATCCGAGAGGTGCAAAAGGGAAAGAGAGCTGAGGTCAGTGGGAGAGGCCAATCTTTCTCTCCAGATAGGCTGTTAATGGTGTACACACTTAGTGAACCCACTAGCCAGGCATTGTTGGAAAGGGGTAGAAAAAGTGCTGAATGTGGTACTGAGGGGCTGGATGAAATGTAAGCAGCACACACAGTGTCTGTTCTTGATAACTAATTCAGGAGACTATATTCTGTACTTGTTCAGTGGAGAGAGAGAACCATTCCTGTTCTACCACTATACACTTCTTGGGTCAGTTACAGCAGTATTTTTATTTCTGAGCACCAACATCTTCCATTGCCTGGGAAGTACTACACACACCTCTCCTCCATGTCTTCCACTGTGCTTGTTTGAGGCTTGTTGTGAAATTTGTGTGTTTTCAGAAAGCTGTCTTCGTGCAGAAATGACTGGCGGGTTAAAGCCAACAATTGCTTTTCCTCTGTTAAACACAATTACTTAAGGAAGAGAAACAGAAGTCGGTTGTTTAAGGAACACTCATGCAGATAGGATTGTCTGGGGTTTTTTTTTGAGGGCGAAACAAAATCAACTTAATACTGTTTGGGAATAACCACCAAATAGTTTTTACATGCTTCTTTCAATTTTGCTGCTTTATCACTTAAATCTGACCAAAGAACGTGTACAAAAAAAAGTTCCTTTTTTTAAAATTAGGTATCTATTCTGAAATTGGATAAGTAAGGCCATAGGCAGAAGGTTCTTGTTGGTGCAGGTGGTAGGTTTGTATTTTACATACTGCAGTGTATATGTGTCTCAGAATCTGAGAACATCTAAAAATGTATTTTTCCAAAACCTTTGGAATCATCAGTTGGCATCCCTGCAGCAAGCAAGGAAGTATTGTAGTCCCTTTTAGCTTATAAAGGTACTAAATTGATTCCTTTAGAGAGTGTCCTGTAAAAGGCACATTCCCATTCCTGAGAAACATCATACTGGCTAGTGTAAAAGATGTTAAAATGCTTTTAAACATGCATAAGCATGCTGCTTTACTTCTTTGTGTCTTGGTTGTGAGTTGTAGTAAGCAACCTCTTCCAGGAATTGGTGTAATGAGGACAGAACATTATAATGAGGAATTTTGTGAAAAGTAATGTACCTTTTGCTTTAAAAAAAACCAAAGCAGTAGTAATCAGGGTGATTCATTCTTCTGAAAGGTATCGTTTTGTGCCTTCTGAAATTGAGGTATTTTTTAAAAAATCAAATTCATTCAAGAACTTAAAGGTGATGGTTAAATTTTTGAAAGGAATCGATTTAAATGGAAGGACAGTTCAGAAATTAACTTCTTGATAGATATGAGGGACTGAACTCTGCTTAGTTGTCCTTTTTATTATTATAATTTTGCAGTAGTTAAATACTGGAACTTATGCTTTCACCTGCTGCCTGTCTTCATAGAAGGGCAAGTGTGTGTTGCTGGGTTAATTCTTAATCAAAATATTTTAACTGGTTCTGCTCCTACAGTAATCTGCAAAGGAAAAGCTTGCTTTTTCATGTGAGGTGTGTTTCTGCTTTGTATTGTACAATAGATGAGATGCCAGAGGCCTTGAATGGAAACCATCATCTGTTGTTCATAGCCACTATAGCAGTTTATATTTTCATCTTTTTATTTGGTTCTTTATTTGGGCTTGGACACATTCAAAGATGTAAGCCCTTAAGACTACAGGATAAACTAGACAAAAGTAGATAGGTTTGCATTAAGAGGCTTTACTCATCCTCAGTGCAAAGGTCACTTTTATTTTAAAAATAGAAGCTTAAAATGTGGAATCAAACAGTTGAGTTGGATCTCCCAAGTTATATTTTTGTAGGGAGGTGTTCTGTAAGGTGCTTTGTGAAGTTGGTGGTTCCTGGCACATGGAATATTTGTGGTCTGCCTCTACCCCTTTTGTGCTGTTATTATTTCAGTTTCACTTAGGAGGTTTTTGAAAGATGTCTTTTTTGTTGGTATGTATATGTATGTAAAAAGGCCTGGGCCTTGCACCCTGGCTGTGTGGTGTGGCTATAAATATGCACAAAGTACATGTGTGATACCTTGAGAATGGGCATTCATTCTTTTTTAACTTGGTGAGGGCTGATGTAGTACTTGATTGGCTCACATTTTAACAGTGGAAAAAGGTAATTAAGATTGCAGACACTTCTACCTTGTTCACCCTTGCATATTTTACAACAGCTTGCCAGGAGGAACTGTGATTTGCAGCAGTGGTGCAACAATGATGTTTTGAGCTTGCTGTGATCTAGTAAAGATGTATCTTAGTGCTGTCTCCTACAGTGTTCTCATACCTCAGGCAGCTGGGATCCGGTGGGAAAAAGCACGTTCTGTACCGTGTGACCTGTGCTCTGGAGCTGAGTGCTTTTGTGGGGGGAGCAGTGCAACTCCAAGGGCCCTGTCAGAAGGTTCCAGATGGCTTCAGCCTTAGTGATTCTCTTCACTGTATTTTGAGTGCCTGTATCCTTGATTTTATTTAGTAACATAGGCTAACAAAAAAATCCAAAGCAAACAACCAAAAAAACAACCAAAAAACCAAAACAGAACAAAACCCCACCCCAAAAGCACGAAAAAAACCCCACCAAAAAAACCAACCAACCTAAAGAACCCCAAACTATGTAAAGAACAGCCGGTGCCATTCTGAATTTTAAATGCAGATTGTTACTTAAATAATTCACTCTTGTAGATTGAGTCTTGGAATTTTTTCTTCTTTCTTACAATGCACCTTGTAATAGTGTAACTCTTATGCTTTGACACCTCCCAAAAATATAGCAGGCAATAATTGAAAGGAATTTTTTTGCTTTGTATTTTTTCTGGCTAATTTCAGAATACTTAGAAAACACGTAGCAATCAATTTCAGCTGTAAGCAGTATGTTTCAGGATGAAGGTTTTAAGAATGTGCCAAGAGATTCATTCTTGTAAAGAGACTGTTATTGTGCAGATCAGAATCTGTAGTTGCCCATAGACTTGTATTGATCTGTATATACACTCTGCAGAGCATTGAAAAAACAAATTTTATTTTGTTGTAAGAACTGAGATTGACAAGGATCTCTGAAACTTGAACTCCTTGTCAGATAAGTAAACAAGTCTTGTTTTATTTTTAAATAGCTATTATTATTTTTATTGTTGCGATTTTCTGTCCCACAATTTACCCAGTTATGATTCTTTCCTTGTGTATCTATGCAAATTTCAGCATAAGCAGCACTAGATTTATTGAATGTTATTCTAGACTAAAAAAAACCCTAACAGTTCAGAATGCCTTAATTTTACTTTTTAAAGATAAGGCAATTGTTGGTTTGTCTGTGTTCTCGCAGATGCTTTTAAAATCTTAAACGTGTGAAATGGTGTTTTAAAAAGTAAGGATCTTGATAAGATGGATGTCGTGGAGCAATTAATTGGACAGAAAACAAAGATCTACAGTGTGGTTAAGCTGGTGTTGCTATGCTCTGCTTCTAAGTGAGTATAATGCATTAGCACTGGTCTTCATAGCTTATTAATGGTTCAGCCAGTGAGTTTTGATTAAAAAAAAAAAAAGTTAAGCCCTGCTTTGTGGGAGAATGTGCATCTGTTGAGGCAGAACACTTGGTGCCTTTAGCTGCTGCCAGGGCTCCTGATGGTTCTCCCAGGCTGAGATGTGGTGGGGCTGGAGGGCTGGATCAGGACCATGTGTCCTGCCCTCAGAGGGCCTGGCCTGGGGCAGCTTTCTCTGATCAGAAGAGCTTAAGCTCAGGTAGTTACTTTGGGTCCACATGACTCTTGCATTAAAAAGAAATCCAATCTTGCCATCATCTGAAATAAAAATCTGACCAATAGTAATGCTCCCAAGGCCATCAGTGTATTTTTGGCTGTATAAGGGTGAAGTTATTTATTAGGCTGGCTAATTGATATTTCCATGAATATATGAATTTAATGGCCATCTAAAGTATTTATTTTCTTCAGCAGTGCCTTGAACAGCATTTTAGACATGAATTGAGGAAAGCTGGTGATTAGATGACTCCTTGTAGATTCTTGAGTTTCGAAGTAAATTTGCAATACCTGTAGCACTTTGGTGTGCTGCTCTAGTTCTGTGATGTGCTTTTGGAAGGAAGGAGGAAGGAATGTGGCATTTTGCAAAATAAACGTGAAACCTACTGTGTTGTTTCAGCTCTGGGCTGTAAAGCTAGAGTATCATCAGTAATGCTTTTCCACTTGATTTCCAAAAATGTGCAGTGAGGGATCCTTTGTGTTGGTAGCAGCTAGTCTGTAACCTCTTAGCTATTGCCTTTGTTCCTTAGGACTTCTTCAGCCATGCTGAGTGTAGGAAGGGACCAGGAGAAGGACAGAGCTGGGGCTGGTTGGTGTTGAAAGCATATTTGGTAGGCTGAAAGAGAGCAGGCACTGTGAGTAGCTGAAAATCTTTGATTGAAACCTCCACAATTCTGCAGTTGCCCTCTCTACAGTGTTTGGATAAGATGCACCTATAATGGTATTTCTGAAATGACTGCTATGCTGCTGAACAGGAGCATGGAGCCTCTTGTTATGCTTACTGTGCTAAGGCTGCAAACTTTGATTACTTCTGTGTTCCCTCTCCATTAAGCTGTTGTGTGAAATGTAGCGTGTTCTGGTTCACCTCTGTACTGAAATATCCTGGCTTCTCGAGTGTTCCTCAGAAATAGGTGTTTTTTTAACTGGATAGTGTTTTTCTATTTAAATGAGAATGCTTTTTGGAACAGAGTGATCCCATGATCTCCTTGGTATTTATACTTTCCTTTCTTCATGTGTTTCCTTTTTTCCTTGTACAAGAAAAAGTGCAGCGAGAGTAATTGTCAAAATACATGAAATACTGTTGACCAAAAAGCCAAATCCAGAGATGGATTGAAGCAGGAGCAGCAGGTGATAAATAAAAAGGTAGTGTAGGCTTTTTTCTTTCTGCTTGGCATTGATTATTATCTCTTGGTTCCAAGCAGTTTCCAGCTTTGAGTTGTTCATACAGCTTCTGCATTTGGCATTCCTGTAGGAGAAGGTACTGCTCTCTAAAATGCTGATATTAACAAAAGGACCCAGTACTTGTTTTGTAACTGGAGCTTAAGAACCTCTCTGCTCATGTTTTGCAGGGGTGCTGAGCTTAAAGATTATTTGAGTTGTTCGTAACACAAACATCCCGAATTCTTCTTGAAGGAAAAGCGTTTCTATGTCTTATTCAATGGTGAAGTCATCCTGAAAGAACAGGGCATTGCATGGTGTAGTTTGACTGAGCTTTCTTTGGATTTTTTTATTTTAAGGTTTCATGGAGAAATACTTCTTTCTATACAAGATGAAATAGTTTTCTGTGTAGCTGACTGCCTGTAGTAAAAACTGGCACTTACATACTGTGCTAGAATGTAGTTAACATTCACTAATGTGCTTTAGAAAACCAACTGGTTCAATCTGTCTCTGGAAATTATTTAGTCTGATAGGTGCAGGTACAGTGGAGTTCAGCTTAGAAATGTACAATTGGAGGGGATCTCCTGGGCCTCTCCCTTCACATTGCAGCCCTTCCTTGGAGTGCAAGGCCTGCATTGCTTTGAGGGGAAGTGAAGCTGCAGGGTGCTCCCCAGGCACTGAGTGGTGAGTGTCCAGGAGGGGCTGTAGTGTGGCTGTTGTGTCCCAAGGGACAGGAGACACCTGGAGATGCATGACACCTTCCCTGCACTGTTTCCAGCTGTGTAGGGCAAAACAGTGTGGGTGAGGGCAGGAGAGATTCTGTGTTATCAAGGTACATAGTGTTTCCCAGAGAAAAAGGAAGAATTGTGGTGCCTGGAGCTGGATGGAGATAGTGGGGTGTGCAAAGTGACAGCTTTCTACTAAAAATTTGGTGTCAGACTGTATCAGCTGTGTGGGATCAAAGAAATCATCTACTTCAGTGTCTTCTTTTTTTAAGATAAGTTTTTTTCTAAAGATGTTTTAGAGTAGTTTATGCTTTTCTGGTCTTTTGAAGATGTTTTATGTATATTAAACTTCTGTGATGTTTTATTTGACTGGAATTTAGGTGCTTTTTAAAAAACTAAATTTTCAGAAAGTTCCCACTGGATTTCAAGAAGCATTTTTGATGGATAGTTTTCAGTTTGAGTGTCCTACAAAAGCAGCAGAAATAACTTTACAGGAAGAAACAATTCACTTACTATTCACCATACTTAGCCTTAACACTGTGACTTGGTGGTCACTAGCTCTGATGTAAGGAGAACCAAGTGATGCTTCTGTAGACTCTTCACTGTCCTTGACTGCTCTGTGGGATTATCGAGGGAGTAGTTTAAACCTGTGAATTGGTTACCTGCTCAAATACTCCTCAGTGAGAACTGGGAAGGAGGATCTTTGTTAGGTCTCAGAGCAGACAGCAGTGTGCACCTGCTGGAGCAGCCAGTGAGCCCTGCTGCTCCCTGCACTCAGCACCTCCCCAGTGATGAGCTGAGTTCAGACCTGTGTGCCAGTGTCGTTCTGTGCTGGAGCTGTGCTGATCTCAGATACAAGAGGTGGGTGCTGTGCTGCTCTCCTCTGCCAAGAACAAAAAATCTTGGGAGTTTCTTTGCTATGGGCTGTTTAATGCTGTGCAGTGACAGGACTGGTGTGTTGCACAGAACAAACTGGAGATTAGAAGTGCTGAAATGAGAAGAGTTCTGCAGACAAAGGTGAAGAAGACCTGAGAGCTCTGTTGCCTCAAAAATGGCATTCATAAGTATTTGGAGGGGAGTCAATGTCTGTAAGTCTCTTAGAGCTGTTTTTTCTGCTCCATTTGCACAGACAAACGTTTGTGAGGATGAAATTAGTAGGTGATTAGTAGGTCATATGATTTTGAATTATTTTAGGAAAATGAAAAATGTTAAATAGAAATGTATTTGGTGTTCATAGTGTAGTCAGTACCTTTCTTCTCCTGTGTGCTGTTTTTAGCTAGCAAATCTTTGAACAACACATCAAACACGTGGGGGTAGCGTGGCCATTGGCTGCTCTGTAGTGACAAGCAGCCTTACCCTGTCCTTTCATGGGCAGGGGGACACATGGTGCTAACACCTCTCCCTCTCCCTGTTGGTGGCAGAGCTGGCGTGACCAAGACAGTCTTGGCTTGCTAAAACTCCTATCCCAAAGCTGTCAACACTCAGGCAGGGAAGCTCAAGGCTACGTTGGAGGTTATTCCCTGCTGCAGAACCCACTGAGCAGTGCTGGGGCTGGGTTCTGGAGATAACAACGATGTGGAGATACTTGGGCATTTGAGAAGCAGCCCCCTGAATTGTAGGGTGTCCAAAAGAATAATTCACTTCTGTACTAAAGAAACACTTTGGCTCAGACGTGAGCAGGTCTGAGTTGTGATCATGTGTACAGTCACCAGTGAACAGAAAGGTAATTTAAAAATGAATCATTCTGATGATTTGGAAGACAAAATGCTCTGCTGGTTTCACTGTCTCCTATGGTACTTGGAAATTCCATAACAGGAGTGGTTTCAGATTTCAACAGCTGGATTTTTTTTCTTACCTTTCTTCCAAATGATGCCACTGACAAGCTAGGGTGCCACAGGCATGTTGTCTTAAGGTAGGCTGTTTTCCTAAGATGGGTGCATTTAATAATAGCTTGAATTATTGAGAAACTTAAATACTTAAAAAAAGTTGTAATATCTGAAATGCAGTTGTTCTTTCTAGGGAAACATTAGGAGAACTCTTAAAAATCTGTATGTTTGACTAACTATTAAGAACGTACTGTAACACAGGCTGTGACTGGCTGTGATTGGCATGCAGGATTGCAAATTGTCTTCTTGGAAGATTATTTTTAGTAATGTTGCAGTTTTTGAATTAGATCTGAAAGCAATCCAGTGAACAATAAACTGTGCGGTTCAGTCTTACAGCATTGCTTATTAGAAGCTCTGAAGATGAAGACTCGCAGCCTCCAAAGCAACCATGTCCCTGGACTTCCTGAAGCTGGTGAAACTGGGAACTGCTTTGGACCTGGAATTCTTGTGCTCTAATGCCCAGCCTTTGGCTGTGCCCCTTTTTTTATAAGCTGACAAAACTGTGCCAAGAAATAGTTGGAAAGAATAAAAGAAAAAAAGCACAGCACCAGTAAAAGCCAGAACAAACCAACAATGAACCAGTAAAAAACTACAGTAAGACCAGTAAACCTGACAGATAAGCCACTGTGGCTGAGATTCCAAGATCTGTGTTACATGTATTCAAAACTTGGTACTGTTTTACATGTACATTAATATTGCCCCCATTTATGTGATAAAGGTGGGGTGGTTTGTTTCTGTTTTTTAACTCCCGGTACAGCATTTTATAAGATTTTCTTTCTAGTCTCTTGCAACTAAAATGATCTGTTTCTCCTAAGTCTTGAAGGTGTTTTTAAGCTACTGTGACTGACCAAGATTTTCTTTTGCTGCTCAACTCTGTTCTTTTGATGTTCAGTTAGTCCTGATTCTGCTTGGTCTAAATAAGGCCTCCTTTTCTTCACTGGATTTTTCACCTTGGTGCTTGAATTCTCATTAATCTGGGCCTTTCTCCTGCTGAAATAAGCTGTTTTGACCTTACCTGCTTCTTGAAGCAGCTGAAATACTTTTGTAGCTGTGTGGAGAAATATAGAGCAGGGCAGGGATTTGTCTGAAAACTAAGTTAGCAGAGAAAAATGTTACTTTTTAAGTATGTTATTTCTTGTCAGCATGATTTGCTTGCCAAGGCCGAAGCCAGGAGCTGGAGAGTGGTGTGATGCTTCCAAATCTCTGGGTGGTTTGTAGGATGCTATCCAGAGCTTGCAGAAGGCCAAATGACAGTGCATTTTTGTCTGTTGTTGGCATAAGCAAAGAGGGTGAGATTTTTGATTTTAGTACTTGTTTTTTTCTAGCTATCTTTGAAAGTCTTCTGGTATGTGTTTAGAGTCTAAAATTATTTGTTCATATAAATTATCAAAGGAAAGGCCAGTAATATACTGGCAAGGTAAAGGCTGCTCAGATTGCTATTAATAAATTCTGGGCATAAAAGTGACTGAGTTGGAATGTAATATTGAAGATTAGAAGCAAATACTCTCACTGTTGAAATTGGTTCATAAACAACTGAAATAACTAATATTGAGTTTTGACTTCTTAGTTACTGACCTGTAGAGGATTCGTAGTTTTGTGGAATATGTTTTGTGTTTGCTCCTTTAAGGTTGTGAGGTTTTGGTTGGGGTTTTTTTTGTCATTAGTGTTTATCCTGGCAAATAAAGCCAGTGGGTTTTTTGTAAGCAGTGTTAGTGGCAGTATTTTAAATTTAGGAAGGATTATTATTTAATCACTTCAACGTGAACTCATTGTACATCTGCTCGGTGTTGGGTACTTGACTCTGTTTTGCCCTAAGAATGTTCCTACTGCATATATGGAAAGGAGAATATACAGACTTCTTTGGGGCTGGAGTTTCTGTCCCTGAAATACATGTTTCATTATATACATTGGCTTGAGTCTTTCTGGAGAAAAACATTTTACAGAAGTAGACTTTCTTGTCATTGATTTAAGTGTTTTTGATTCAAGAATCTTTTTTTTTCTGAGGATAAGATAGAGAATGGAGTACATTAACTAATCAGACTTAGTTAGAGCTGGATATGGAAATCTTGCATTTGCTGCTCTTGTTCTCGTGAGTTCTTCCATTTTACTCTGTTTATTTCAAAAGTACAGTTTTCCTTGCTTATGTTTAAAAATCCTGTGAGAGCTGTAAGATGAAAAATAGTTTCCTTGGACAGTCAGCCATTGGTGATCAGCTGCTCCTTGTACCTTCAGCTTGCCTACTTCTGCCTGGGGAAATGGTACATGTTTTATTTTGCAGGCAGTTGACCACACTGCAGCAAGATCAAACAGAGAGCTGGAAGCTGAGCAAACATTTTCACGACGGGAAAATAGCAGAATCTCCAAATACCAGAGAAGAAGATTCTTTCTGTTTATTTTATAAAGAATACTCTTAAATTCATTGGAGTTCAAATCAAGAAATGTAGACTGGGAATAGTGTTTCTTTTGTAAATGTTTTGTTCCCTCCTGTGCTTTAGTAACAACAGAAGGCAAATGGTCTTTGCTGGAAAACACTTTCTGAGCTCCAGCCTGGCTGTTCCCCAGAACACTGATGGACTCACTGATGGGTGTTTTTACCAGACAAAAGGGAGCAGTCTCACCTACATTTATGGTTCCATAGAATTCAGACAAAACAATTTTGGTAACTGTTCACTTAAAATTGTTTAAGAGAAGCTTTTTTAGGATAAGACAAATCATCTTGTTGAGATTTGGTGCTATTTCACTCTGAAAAAGTACCATTAACTAAGTCACTTTTACTCCAAAACAGTGACTATATACTTGCATTTAATTTTTGCCTTGAGCTGACCACAGGTGTGGGAGGTTGCTGTGGCTCTGCTTATGAGGTGCTATATTTTAAGCTGTGGTTGTGTGTGTGTGTTGGTGTTTTATTGAGAATTACCTAGTTCTTTTGAGCTTCCAGGGCAGTTTAATCATAAAGCTGAACCAGTCTTAGTGAAAGTCTGTTCTTTCTTTGTCCCATTGCAGCGTTTTCTCCCTTGTATCCCTTGCATGAATCTCAAGCTTGAAGAACTGGTTAAGGGAGCTGAACTTGACCAAAATGCTTTTGTTGTATCATCTTATGGTAATTCTCCATTCTGAAAAGAAATCCACCCAGCTTAGGCTTGTCAACTCAACAGAAGTGTTGGTCATCACATGTCCTTTCTACTCAATTCTTATATCTTTTACAGTTCTGAACATGTCTATCCTAAGACCATTCACAGAGCCCTCAGTGTGTACTAAAGGTTGGCAATGGGATGGAGCTGCTTAAAAAAGCACAGGAAAATCCTGTCCTCTTGTGTTCTTGCACAATTTGGCACAGCCAGCAGGTGGTTGCTGCTGAGCCAGTGCACAGGGAGGAGAACCTGCTTCACCTGGAGGATGTGTTGCTCAGAGGTTGTCCCAGCAGAAGTCAGGCTGTCTGAAATGATCCTTTCCATGTCTGCAGAGCTGGAATTCCTGGTGGAGCATGGGGAATGTCTGGTGCCAGATGATAGTGAGCCTGGCTGAAGAACTGCTTGCTTGCTGCAGGAGTGGCTTGGAGAGTGTGGTGTAATAGCAAGGCTGAGAGTTCCAGGACTATCCAGGACTTTCAGGCTTTTAGCTGAGGCATCTTTAAATCCTGTACCAATTCCCTGTGAACTGGTCTGTTCTAAAATAGCTTCCCAACTGTGCAGCAAACCACTTTTAAGTGAAGGGTATGTGAATCACACCTGTTGGGCCTGCTTGCCGAGGGTCCAGAGTGCTTGGTTGGGCTGATCCACCCTCATCACTTGCTGTTCCTTTGATCCCTAGGCTTTGTCAGCAGTAACTTTTTTAAAGACCTCCAAAGTTTTAAGCTGTAACCCTGAGACACTAAACAGTGATTTGATTCTTAATAGGGTGTTTGCAGCCACTCCTTTCTTTTCTTCCAGACTTAATTTATGGAAGAAAGGACAAAAAGGAAATGGGTATGTGCCAGAAGAGGCAGTGACATTATGGTGCTTTTATCTTGGTTTTACCTTTGCTGTTACTTTGGCAGCTGCATTTCTGATTTCCAAACTTGACAGTTTCTCCTAAAAAAATATTTACATGCTAAATCCAAATACTTCTATTAACAGCATCATCTCTACAGCAGTTTTCATGGTAATGCAAAGTTTTTCCAGTGCTTGGCAGTGTGTGTGTTTCTTGAGTCTCCCATTGTAGGTGTAACCATGTTTTACATCAAGCTGTGCATACCTGGATTAGGTGTGTGCAGCATGTAAATGGTGCAGTGCATCCGTTAATCAGGAGTATAATTAATTTTTGTTGGGAAGAGAGATAAATGCCAACTTGCAGTTGATTGCAGTTTGCTGCTAGAATAACTAATAAGCTTTTTTGGTTTATGTAACAGGCTGGATGGAAGGAAAACCACGCAACATTCATGAATGAACTGAAAAACCTTCAGGCTTCAGGACTAACAACCCTTGGTCAGGCACTCAGGTCATCGTTTGACTTGTTAAATCTCAATAGATTAGTGTCTGGAATAGACAACTATGGACAGGTAACAAATCTATCTATAGTTTTCTGT
>VYZP01062093.1:418-10735 GCA_013400635.1 Hypocryptadius cinnamomeus | reverse complement strand
TAGTTTAGTATAGCATTCTTTAATATAATATTATAGATCATTAAATAATAAATTAGCCTTCTAAGAACATGGAGTAAGATTCAATCATTCCTCCTTCGTCCTGGGGACCCTGAAAATACCACACCTGGGCAACTACACCAGAAATAATCCCTAGAGTTCTCTTCACCACAGCAAGAATTAAGACTTTTTTTGGCCCCAGAATGGAGATTCTAATTATATATTTCAGATGTATATCAGAGCTTTGAGAAAGATTTTACAAGCGATACTTTCACTGAGAAAGGTCAACTGACAGGCATCTTACTATTAATGATAATTTCTAATAGAAAAGATCCTTTTCTGTGAACTGTAAACAACATTACATTAGGACTTGGAACTTGTGGTTAACCAATACCATACATCTTAATAGGGCTGCAGACCTTCCTGTGGGAAATGCTAGCAAATCTTTAAAGCAAATTTATTGAAGGAAATTGCAGACAGCTTGAAAATATCCACGATCCTTTATCCTGACACTGGCTTGTTAACACTGTACCATGGCTTTGTGTCACTGTTCTTTCTTATTTTGGTCTTTCACTTTATCTGACTTTGGCTTTCATGTCATGTCTTATATCACTTTGCCTCTTCCATCCCACCATCACCTCCTCCCTTTTCCTATTTCAGGTATGACAGGATCTATTTATTTTCTCCTGGCTGTGCTCTGCTCATGCAATTAATGAACAACTATTGGGGGGTTTTTTAATTCAAAAATTTATTTTCCCTGCAAATGACACCTTCCATTTCACAGACTGCTCCTTAGGTAGGACCTTTGAGATAGGCATTGGGACTATTGTGGGTTTGGAGCCCATGGCACACCATAGAGTCTGTCTTCTTTTCTTAGTCTCAGCAGCCCAAATTCCTTGTCCCAGTGCTTTCATTATTTTTTAGTAAAGGAGACAAATAAGTCAAAATCTTTTCATTTTCTTTACAAAAGCTGGTCTGTTTTCACTGTCTGTTTGAGTACAAAGTTGCCACATCATAGTTCAGTTCAACTGATAGTGAGGACACCACAGCTTTATAGTCAGGCTATTTCAGCTGTTTACTTGCAAGACTAAAGACCAAGATGAAATTTCAAACTTTATTTTCTCCCACATGTGGAAACACATATCTTAGAATGACAGAAAAACAAGTTCCTCCAAATTGTCAGGATAGAGAAAAGAGGAGATTATACAAACAAACAAAAAAAAGGGACAGAGTTGTCCAAGCAAAATCTTTTATTATCATCTATGGCAAATGAATACTGTTTTTATTGTCCTGATTTATTGCCAATTTCTTGTTAAAATTGTAAAAACTATTACTCAAAAGAAGTAAGAAGTCAGAGGTGGAGTCTGAGGAGGAGGTATGGTGCTTTTCACTTTGAACCATTTCTGTGAGAAAAGAAGTTCCCCAAAGTAGCTAAAAAGCAGACTCAGTTTCACTCCTTCTTTCAGCCCTTCCTACACCTCATCCCAGAGGAGCTTAGGAAACTCCCTTCCACAGGCAGGGGCATCAGTCTGTTCCAGTGAGACAAGGAGCTTCCCTTCTGTTAATTGGACTTCCCACTTTCTGAAGGAGAACTCTAGCTATTGCATGGAAAAGAAATTCCTTTGTCAGCCTGTAAATGGCACTTAAACGTATATTTTGACTGTTCCCACTTTGCTTGAGTTAAAATGCTCCATTGAGAATAAAAAATCTTGTTTTGATTGATTTGTATTTTATCACAACTCATAAAGTAAAAATGAGAACTATGAGCCACCATAACATTTCTACTCACCTGAAGGCAAATTTCTTCTTCTGGTAGATCAAGGTTTAAATTCCAAAGATATGCTTTATTTTCCTCAGAATAAGAACAAATGACAGTTAATGCAGACCTAAAGATTAGAATGAAAGGAAAATTATTTTGGATTTGTAGGTACTTAATGAGATAATGTAGAATTGCCTTCTTATGACAGTAGCTTGAGTTGCATCAAAAAAAGAGTCAGAAAAAATATCTGTGATCATGTTTAAATAGCAAAGATTCAGGGAGAAAAAGTAGAATTTTTATGGAAAGTGAAAAATAATTTTAAGAAATTCCGAAACCTAAGACAGAACTCAGCTGTTTTACTTTTGCTTTGTCTCCACTCTTTGGCTTGCATACAGAAAAAAATAGTGTTCCCTAGGTTTGATGAGTAAAAGGAAGGTTTTGAGAGGACATTACATTTCTTTTCAATGCAATTTTTCAAAATGGTAATATTTTTACAGAAAAAAAATTAAAATACAAAGTTAAAAAATATTTTAAGAGCCTCTCAAGCTCTGCTGCTCCTCAGTGGTTGATTAAAAGAATACCTGAGAGTTGGGAGATTTTTAAAAGTGCTATTTATTTATATGAGTGCCTACACAGCATTCCTACTTAACAGTAATTGCATGACCCAACATGCATCAAACAAAGCATGAGCAATCAAAACCCCTTTTCCAAAATATACTTCAAGCCCTTAAGAGAGCTAAAGAGTGATTACAAACCAGTGAACAAAGGACAGTCACAGTATTTATTCTCTGTTTTGGTTGATCCATCTCAAAACATAAAAGAGGCATAAAGAATCTATCCAAAGAAGAGAGCTTCCATGATCTCATTATTTGGCAAGAAAAGAACTTTGAAGCTAAAATATGCTATTTATTAGGAAACATTCGCATTGTTCAAGAACTCTGGGAGGTGAAAAGCCTTTGAGGAGTAGTTTAGGTGACCCTCAGTTCTTACAACAGTCATAATGAGTCAATGGATATCCCTGATATCCAAAGTGTTGGCAATTACCCTGACTTGCAGAATTTCAGAAAATGCTGGTTTGTCTTTTTCCAACCATTGTTTTTCACTCTTCTGGAGGAAATATCTTGTAAGTGTAGAAAAACATTTTGAAAATTATTTTATCTGCATACTAGAGTGACAGCTTCTATACCAGAGTCCTGCTGCCATCATGGAACTACAATCAGACAAGCTGGGATCTCCATCCAAGTGGCCAGGAGGGGACAAATCCCATAACAGAGTGAACCTGGCTGGCTCTGTGTCATGTATGCAGCTGAAAAACCTTAGGGCATCAGAAAACTTTCAAAGGAAGACTGAAGAAGCACTTGAAAAATTGGATCTCAAACAGGGAACCATAGAAGTGAGCTGGTAATTGTCTACTCCCTGACAAAAATAGAAACAAACTTTATATTGTGTTGTTGCCATATCATGGTAGTGGAGAACATATACATCTCTAGATATTTTGAGAATATTTTGCCACGAGAGCCTCAAAAATCCTCACAAGAGTCAACATGTTCCTGTAAAATCTAAAAAGGGAAACAAAGGAAAACCTCGTAAATCTGAATTATGATAACATATTTGCTGCACCACATCCTATTGCCTTTATTGGCTGATGATGGATACTGAGTGCTGAAAACAGAAGGTGTCTGAGTCACAGGAAGGCAGAAAACAGATAGGCATAAACAGTCTTTTGAAGAAGGTTTGTGGCAAAGACCCCTCTTCCTCAGAAGAAAGTTTTGTTGCAATATTTCAGACTACAGCCCAGTTTCAGTGTTGCTTTGTCTTAATATCCCAAAAGTTGTGAGGGTGATAAAATCCCTCCTCCTGACCATACCACAGGACTCAATTCCTGGGCTCAGAGAACTGTGGGTAGGGAGCCCTCCTGGCTCTCAGGAGTGCATACACTTGGGTGGATCAAGCATCCTGGCAGCTCCCTGCCAGCACACTGTCCAGGCCTTGTGGCATCAGCAGTTTCCTATCACTTCCCAAACAGTAATTAGTTTTTTTAACTCAGCTTGGGTGTTTCATTATTTCCTAAAACTATGTATGTATGTTCCATCTCTTTTAAAAGCCGATGAGGAGAATGGGAAGTGCCTCGGTCAGTGTTCCTTGGTAGGTAAGGCTGAACATCCATGACAGCTCCCAGTGTCCTTCTGATCCTGTATCAGCAAAATCAACCCGACTGGCTCAGGCTCAGAGCTGTGAGGTACACCCTGATCAGCTCAGCAGCTCCCATCCTGCTGAGAGGGGGGAGCAGGCTCAGCCTGCTTTGTCCCTCCCACAGCTGAGGGGAAAAAGGCAGGGGAAGGACTCAGCTCCTGTGTCCTGCCAAAGCCATTATCCAGCTGCCGTATCTGGAGGATTCCAGCAGCAGAGGGTTCCACACAGCAGATGCCTGCAGCATCCATCAGCCCTCAGATCCTTTGGCATGGAAGAGACTGCCAGATTTCTGCACAGGGAGCAGGAGGGGCTGGCAGGGTGCACCTTTGGGGATCAGCCTCTTCTCCCAGGCAGCTGGTGATGGGACAAGGGGGAATGGCCTCCAGCTGCACCAGAGGAGGTTCAGGTTGAGTATTAGGGATAATTTCTTCACTGAAAGAGTGGTTAAGAATCGAAACAGAGTCCCCAGGGAAGCGGTGGAGTCACCATCCCTGGAAGTGTTAAATGAATGAGTAGATATTGAAACAGTGATAGAACCACTGCACAATGCTGTTTAGTGAGCATGGTGGTACTAGATTGAAGGTTGGACTTGGTGATCTCAGAGGTCCTTTCCAGCCTTAATGATTCTACAGTTCTGTGTCTCTCTTGATGCCTTTGGAGGACTGCAGCAGCCCATGTCACTCCCTCACCAGGCTGAAGTACATTTCTCCGTCCCTTAGGCTCTCTCACCGTACCCAAAAAGATAACCAAATTTAGACAGAACTGGTGCATTTGATGTGCTTGGCTCTAGTGGAAAAGAAGCTCTGGAGGCACCAAGCACAGAGCCATCCTCCCCTCAGCAAGGACAAGATGGCTGCTGGTATGGCTACTGTTCCTCACAAAATGTCCACCATGGTGACCCCACTGCAAAATCTCTGCCAGTACAGACACTACAAAAGTTCAGCTGGCTTCTTATAATTTTGTTCTTGCCCATGCCAGGAGTTTATTCTCTCTGCTGCTGCAAATGTGGTCTGTGCCTACTGAAGGGGAGGCGGGCCTGGCACTTCCCTTCGGGGTGCCATTAATAATCCTCCCACAAGGACAGTGTGAGGAGGAAAGATCACAGGCTCCCAACCTCACTGGCACCTTCCCTCGCTGCAAAGGTAATCTAGTGAGCTGTGGGAGATTAAAAGATTACAATTCTTAATGTTATTGATATGGACCAAAGGAGACGAGGGAATGTAAACAGCCAGGGAAAAAGCACAGGGGAGAAAACAGAGACGGAAAGTGCAAAAAGAAAAATAGGCCAAGAATAAATTTGCATCTTAAATTCTGCTGAACTTAGTCTATTAATAAGTAGACAAATCTGTCAAATCTGCTCATCTGAATGGAAAGTTTTATATCAGACTGCACATCCCCAGCAGAACTTGACACGGGCTGTGCAGGGAGAGAGAGAGGCAGCGAAAGCCCCACACGGAAAGAGTTGGCAGCTATCGATTGCCTGTGCTGAGGGTGGCTGACAGCAGGGCAGGTTGTCCTGGTTTGACACTGGAAAATACAGAGCTCTTTAACAAAATCAGATGTGTGCAAACTAGGAAGTGGCATCTTGAAAAGGCTGCTGCCTGTGCTTGACTTGACCAAAAGGGAACAGCCATTGGAGTAATTGCAATGGAAATGAAACTTGTGAAGCACAAGTTAATCTTGATGTTTTGATTGTTTTAGGAAACTCCAGGGTGCATTTTTCCCAAAGTGCCATTTTCTGGAGGTATGCCATTAGATGTTTCATTTAAGATACATGCTTCTAATCTTACAGGTAAGAAAAAAAGGATGAGGAAGCTGGGTCCAGTAACAACATAAAAAATAAGCAGCACCCATACATGACCACCTCTATTATATTGTTGCTTCTTAAATGTTTTGACTACTGGGACCTGAACCATGACTTGCAAATGATCAAGGCTGTTATGACTGTGCCTTTTCTTGTCCTTTATCATGAAAGTTCTCTTTCCTGAATTGCTGTACTTAAACTGTAACATTGAGCCATTCCTCCACAGAAACTTCTCCCAAATCTCCCCTCCCGAGTGTATAACCTGAGATGACTCCACAACAGACTAGCAGTTCTGTTGTATTGCAGAATTTGGTCTTTCACTCTTTCTTTCCCAGTATTAGAAACTTTCTGTCTTTTTATATATAGAAAGCCCCTGCAGTGACTCGCTAGCCACAGGTAGGTTAGATTCTGACACGCAGAGTGTGCCTCAAGCTGAGGCATCTACTGCCATTTGAAATGTTGTGGTCTGTTGTCTCAGGTCCCACAGCCTGATGGGACAGAGGACATGGGTTCATCTGTAGGCCTCTTGTCTCTCCTGCTAGCCCCATGCAGATTCAGACATGCAGTGTGATATTTTTATGGGCTGTATTTTACACAGCCAGGAGTTGGGATTGGTGATCTTTGTGGGTCCCTTCCAACTCAGGACATTCTATGATTCTATGATTTTTGGGAATTCAAGCATATCCCAAATGGTAGGTGCCTATTTTACAAGCAACTCTATCAAATTCTTTCAACTCAACTAAGTTCAAAATTTAGATAACTAAATTTAAGTGACTAAACTAGTTGGCTTTATGGACACTAAGAGCATAAACATCTATCAAAAGAAAACATCTTGTCATTACCTTGTGGAACCTAAAGAATAATTCAGCTGTATAGTTATGAGGTGTTCAGTTTGGACATTTGCCAACAGATACTGGGCATCATAAAGTATTCCTCAAAGGGATGTTCTCCTTCCTCCTTTATAGTCAATGAAGAAAAACTGGCAACTGTAGAATTCATCTAACCTATTTCAAATTACTATTTTTGGATAGATTGCTTGCAACCTAGAAATGTCTTTTGTTACCCCTGTCCATGTCAAGAGCCTATAACAATACTTCAAAGGCATAGAATTACAGAATGGGTGACTGGGGTCAGGTGAAATTCCACAGTTTGAATTTCATGTTGATCTGTATCTCATTTTCAAGTCATACTAAGGTTATGTTGTAAAGATACAAAGTCAAAAGTTTCCAGGCAGTTAGAATCTCGCTCTTTTGCTTCAGAGTAGTCTGGCCTAAACCAACTTCAAATCAGAAAGTGAGCAAACATTTTTGTTGCAGAATTAATTTGAAACTAATAATCTCTGCTGATTGGCAAGGAAGGAGGATGTGTCACTGTGCTAAAAGACTCCTCAGGACTTGCTTTTTGAGAAGGTTTGGATCCAAGTCCCTTGTCAATTCACTTCAGATTGAAACACAGATTATCTAGATGTACCAAAAAACAGAGGAATATGTTCAAACTCCAACCTTAGGTTTGGCCCAAAAATACTGGACAAAGTTCTTCTCAAGGTTATAGTCTTAGAACCTAAGGTTCTCTCTTGTTCCTTCTAACTTTTAATTTTTTAGAGATACTATCAGCATAAATAAGGATGTTACATGATACTTTGGTCTTTTGGGGTTTTTGGGGTTTTTGTTTGTTTGTTTGTTTTTTCCCTTGAAAATACAAATTAAAATGTTAATGAGGTATTTTAAAGCCTTTGAAGATTTGGACCTCAACGTTTTTAGATATAATCTAATTTTTATTCAGGCAGTAGTTTGTATTTATTCCACCCAAATCTGTAAGTCAAGGTCAAATATTTGCAGCTTCATACTGTGGAGGACAATAAGCAAATATTACCACGAGAGTACAGTTTTGTACACAATGGAAATACTGAAAGAGATTATTATTCATTATGTAGTAATGAAACATTTTTTGAGTGGAAAGAAAATCACAAAGAATTATGATTATAGCAGTTCTATATTTGCAAAACAAATAGCAATGAAAAAAAAAAACCACAATATTACTAGCTGTTGTTATATCCATGAAATGCAACAGTAATATATATTTGGAGTGTTGCAAAATGCATAATTGCAATTTAAACAATTTCTAGGAAGGAGTCTTGTGTGGCAATACTTTAAAACAGAAAAGCATTTTGGCATCAATAAAAAGATCTAACTATGACATATGTCAGAAGAAATATATGTGCTTCAATGAGCTGCTAATGCAAGTTCCAATCATCATAGTCTCAGGAGTAACAATCTCATTTAAAAGTTGGCAGTCAATTTCAAATTGTTCTCTTTCCTTTCTAGTCTCCCCTAATTTAATATATGGCAATAAAAACATTTGGAAATAATTAGATGCCAAATAACATTAATAATTTACCTTGTGACAAAGATCCAGTCTCTGAAATCAAATATTTCAGTGCTTCTAATGAAACCAGTAATGTGTCTTCATATTTAGGTTCTATAGTCACCAAAGATTTTGAGAAATGCACTTATCTATATGCTTTGAGATAGAATGTAGGGAGAGTTTGCTTTCAGATGGACATTATAAAGGCATCCTTTTTGTGATAATTGGGGATTATATAATCTTTGCTTTTTAATGAGTATTTGTGTACTTTATATTAACTGCCCACGATGAGAGAACTTACAGCATTTATACCCAACAAAGAACTGTATTGTAATTTATATGCACTGTCCTGTGTCAACAATATTTACTCAATATTTCAATAATTATCCAAATAATTCAAAAGATTAAACATAAACTCAACATATATTACCAGATTTTAAAGAGGAAATTTAACCTGAAAATAAGCCTCCAAGCAGACATGCAATCAGCATGATGAGCTACCCACAGGTGGGGCTGGAAGGTAATCTGCAAATCCCTGTGCGTGTTTATGAGTAAATTACATCCTTTTGCAGACATGTCATTTTGAGGAGATTAGAATTTTTTTGCAGGAGGTTTGTTTTCTTCTTGTTAAGATGGAGTGCCAGCCACCTGTCCTGGAGGAAGTGCTAACACCTGGCCAGCCTCTGTGTGCCCAGACAAACCCCTGTGTGTTCCCCACAGGAATGGGCCACATTCACTGTCACTACCAGAACAAGAATGGAAGCCCCTTGTCCTCATTTCTCACCCCTGTTAAGGACCAAGCAGAAATCCCTGCATAAGTATTGCTCCAAATCTATCAGTCAATAATTGCTATTACAGTAGAGATTGTTACAAGAGCATTCTTTCAGGCAATACTTTTATTGACAGTGATCACCATTCCTTCCCTCGAATGAAAGCTCAGAACAAATAACACAGAGCAGTGAGCACTAATAAGTTAAGAACAAAAAAAGTCCACCACTGAAATTTGTCAATACAAACTAGATAGGCAGCGCTGGCCATGCCAAGGAGAAGCCAGATGCTCTATTGGGAGAAGTATTGGATTGTGAGAGCTGGAGTACCAGAAAAGGAATAAAATCCAATAGCACAAAGTACAGGCATGTGTCCTCAGGGACCGATAACAAGAATTTCTACTTTTAGGCAGAAATTTATCAGTCACGACTAATGAAAAGTAAAGGGATTTGGATGTCTTGCACAGTGACTGGATGGCTGCAAGCCACTGATGTGATGTAGCTGTGAAAAAGGCTAATGCAGAGCTTGTCTTTTTTCAGGAGATGCGGAGATCCTGCTATCATCTACAGCCCTCCTGAGACATCAGTTAGAGCATCATTGTCATCCGCAATTAAGAAAGACCAATTCTAACTGAAAAAATAATGAAGGCCAACACAGTGATGTTGTGAGTGGAGAACATGTCTTTAAGTGGAGTAACTGAAAGAGTTTGGCTTAGGAAAACAAAGACTAAATCTTGTATGGTTACTTGGCCTAAATATATTGGCAGCTATGATCCAGAGAGACAGAAGTACTGAGTACCTAAATGTGGGTAAGGAACAATCACTTATTTACAGACTTTGGGGGCTGAAAATTGCAATGTGAGTATATAGGAATTAGATTTTGGAATAAGAGGAAATAGAGATATGACAATAGATAAGATGGAGGGGAGAATATTAGAGTTAGGACAATGGAGTTTGCTTTCTGAAAATGGATTTTGATTAGTTTATTAAAAGAGCTATTCAAATGCCTCTTGAAGATATCAAGAAATTTGATTTGGTGACCCAGGAACTTCCCAGTTTTGTGTTTTCATGATGAACTANGACTTTAAATGTCTACTAGTTTCTAGAATAAAGGTTACATAGAATGAGTCTTGCTGGTGAATAATAGATACTTTATCTCCATATTGCTTGTTTATTGCTTGTAGGAATGTGTTTGGACTCAAATCCAGTTAAGTGTCTAGGGTATCTTATTAATCTACTAAGTTCCTACTAGATTCAATAATTAATTTATTTGGGAATGAAGGCACTTTAAAAGATTGAAGGAGCTCAAATTTCAAATGGAAACTGTCACATACAACACAGGGAAAGGGCAAGATAAGAATACAGGGATGTTGATCTTGTAAAGAACAGAGCAGTGTTGTCCATAATAAGAGTCTTTATCAGCTTTAAAGAAT